>WNWK01012513.1:0-59304 GCA_009830355.1 Cherax destructor
CCCCCTTCCTCCTTGGCCCTGCTTGGTAGGCAGATACGGCCGTAGTGTGGTTATATTCCTTCCTTCCCGATGGGCCCCCTGATGCTGTGTCTTTTCTGGTCAATACCCCAGTAACCTGCTTCAGCCTGTTTACCTCATCTTCTAGGCCCCTTATTCTGGCTACTGCAGCTTCGGTTTGTGACTTCCAATTCTTCTTCTCCTCCTCCAACCTCTTTTCCAGTTTTACAGAAAGCTCTCTTAGTTTTCTCTCCCACTCTTGTTCCATCCTTTTGCACTGCTCTTCCATCCATTCTTCCTTACCAGAACCATTCTCCTCTGGTCCCTGGGTCCTTAGAGTCCCTACCATTTTTTTTTGTGTGTGTTTGAGTATGTGTACTCACCTAATTGTGGTTGCAGGGATAGATTCATAGCTCCTGGCCCTGCCTCTTCACTGGTCGCTACTGTGTCCACTCTCTTGCTACTCCATGAGTTTTATCGTACCTCTTCTTAAAACTATGTATGGTGCCTGCCTCCACTACTTCACTGTCCAGAGTATTCCACTTCCTGACAACTCTATGACTGAAGAAATACTTCTTATCATCCTTTTGACTCATCTGAGTCGTCAACTTCCAATTGTGACCCCTTGTTGCTGTGTCCCATCTATAGAACATCCAGTCTCTGTCCACCCTTTCAATTCCTCTCAGTATTTTATATGTCGTTATAATGTGTCTCCTGACCATCCTCTCCTTCAGTGCCGTCAGGTCGAGATCCCTTAACCTCTCCTCGTAGGGATTGTCCCTTAGCTCTGGGACTAGTCTCGTTGCAAACCTTTGCACTTTCTCTAGTTTCCTGACGTGCTTGGCCAGGTGTGGGTTCCAAACTGGGCCCCCTTGTTGCTCTTGGTTTTCCCAGTCGATTTCTTTGTGGGTGAAGTCACCCATGACCAGTACTACTGCTTTGCCCTGCTCACATTTGCTCTTCTGGCCACTTCAGCCAATGTCTCAACCATCTCTCTTTTACTCTCATCACATTCTTGTCTTGGCCTCCTGCTGTTCTGTGTGGGTTATACATTACTGCAATCACCACCTTGGGACCTCCAGTCTGAAGTGTTCCTATTATCTAGTCCCTTGCTTCTCCTCTATCCCTTCTTTCCAACTCCTCAAAATCTCATTGGTTTTTGATGAGCAGTGCCACTCCTCCACCTCCCCTTGTTTCCTCTGTCTTTCCTCAGGATCTTATATCCTGTTGGAAAGATGATATCTGTAATCATTCCTGATAGCTTGGTTTCTGTGAGGGCTATGATGTCTGCGATTCTTTCATGCCACTCCTCCCACTTTTTCGTTATACACTGTATCGTGGATGGTTTGTGGGGGGTGGGGGTCCTGACAGGGTGCTATGGGATTCTACTGCATATTGTCGGGTTGGGATTGTGAGTGTGGGGAGTGTGTTTGGCTGCGGTTTCTGAGGGTGTTCTGTGGGTGTTTCCATGCTCTGTCCCACTCTCTTTGTTTTCTGCTATGTTCTAGCCTTGTCTCTCTTTCTTGCCCCTTTCGTCTTTGTGTCCTCTCTCTCAGCTGTTGTCATTCTGTCCTCGTTCTGTTGCGGTCTAGGAACACCCTCCAGTATGTTGCAAAAACACTCAAAAAATCTAACTGAGAAATCTTTTAAAATTATGTGAGGCACATTTTACAATTCAAAAAAAGTTCAACATATAATACTCAACCAAGAATACGTTGATTCTACCTTACCATGAACACCTTCTTGATGCACCTTCTCTGCTTAAGAATTTTAAAATCAACGTTGTATTAAAAAAAAATCTTGATATAGAAAAAAAATGATTAAGAATTCACAAAAAATGGTAATGGCTGCGTCTGTAAGATTCCTTGTAAAAAATACAACACAGTTTATTACAGTCAAACTGGAAAAAGCTTTGAACTAAGTTTACCACATAAGTAGACCATTAGAACTTGACAAGAATCTAATACTCTTTTCATTCATGTGAGAGATTATAAGCTCCCAATTGATTTTCAAAAAGCCAGGAAAATTGTATCAAGCAGGTTCATGGCTGAGAGAAATGCAATCAAAAAAAGTTTCATAATGACCTTGTCTTCCTTACTTGCACTCCCTGATGACAACTCTTATTCTTTGCATAAAGTTTCAGGGATTCAGGATTTACAGAAGTCCAACTGACTGATCTCACCAACCTTCTGCAGGTCTTATCCTGACATATTTTCGGACATTCTGAGAATGTTTAATCTTTACTGTAGTATGTACAGTATGTACTACTGTAATAGGAACTGTAGTATGTACTACTGTAATAGGTACTGAGTATGTACTACTGTAATGGGTACTGTAGTATGTACTACTGTAATAGGTACTGTAGTATGTACTACTGTAATAGGTACTGTAGTATGTACTACTGTAATGGGTACTGTGGTATGTACTACTGTAATAGGTACTGTGTATGTACTACTGTAATAGGTGCTTGTGTAGTATGTACTACTGTAATAGGTACTGTGTTGTAAGTATGTACTACTGAATAGCTGAGTAGCTGTACGTATGTACTACTGTAATAGGTACTGTGTAGTAGTATGTACTACTGTAATAGGTGCTGTAGTATGTACAGTGTCTTGTAATGGGTACTGTAGTATGTACTACTGTAATAGGTACTGTAGTATGTACTACTGTAATGGATAGGTTATGTAGTATGTACTACTGTAATGGTACTAGTATGTACAGTATGTACTACTGTAATAGGTCTGTATGTAGTATGTACTACTGTAATAGGTGCTGTAGTATGTACTACTGTAATGGGTGCTGTAGTATGTACTACTGTAATGGTACTGTGTATGTACTATGTAATGGTACGTAGTATGTACTACTGTAATGGTACTGTGAGTATGTACTACTGTAATAGGTCTGTAGTATGTACTACTGTAATAGGTACTTAGTATGCGTATGTACTTGTAATGGTACTGTAGTATGTACTACTGTAATGGTACTGTAGTATGTACAGTATGTACTACTGTAATAGGTACTGTAGTATATACAGTATGTACTACTGTTAATTTTATGCGGTTATGATGTTACCATAATGTAGATGTGGGCTGTGCTAAACCTATTAGATTCTCTCCCGACAGAGGTAACCCAGAGAAGCAGTAACTATGAGAAGAGGTCAATTTTAAGCTAGAACATGGGTTGGTGGAGGAGTTTTCAAGTCCGAGGGTCTTGCCTTGCATCCTTGTGGATTATCGCAAGGTGAATGAGGTCACACCTCCAGATGATTACCCTCTTTCCTGTATGGATGATGTAGTGGATTTTGTGGGTAAGGCCAATTTTGTCTCACAATTAAACCTCCTCAAAGGGTACTAACAAGTTTCCTTAACTGACAAAGTCAAGGAGATCTCTGTCTTTGTAATTTGAAGAACGTTACCAGTATATTGTGATCCCTTTTATAATGAGAAACTCGCCAGATACTTTCCAGTAATTAATCCATCATAGTATAAAAGGGCTAGTAGGAACTGAAGTTTGCTTGGACGATTTAGTTGTTTCTGATACTTGGGATAAACATATTTCCTGACTTAAAGATGTTTTCGAGAGGTTTTGTAAGTATATGTCCCATTAGCTAGTTTTTGTGTTTCAGTGTCATGGTAGCACGCTACTCATTTGAGTGAGTGACGCTTTTCCCCATTCATTATAGTGCTCTTGGGGTGTAGGTGTGGCGTACACTAAGTATGTTACAATTTATTCATAGTTTGTCACACACCTTTTCACATGTTTTCTCGACCAGCAAACTGGCAATTCAGAATATAGCAGTTCTGGGGCCCCACTGCTGTGTTAATTGTCCAGTTCAATCCACCAACTAGATTTAAACTGACTCCTCAGCCAAGGTTGTGCTACACCTTCCTGCCTTGGTTAATAGGCAGACTCTCGCTTACTCTGGTAGAATCCACTCCTGCTTTGAGTGCCTCTTTGCTCTGTCTTATCATTATACTTCTAACTTAATAGCTTAACTGTGTACATAGTGTACACAGATAGGTTAGGTAAGATTCATCAGGAAACAGGACAAGCATTTCCTGACACGGGTCTTAGTCTTATGATGACCTGCCACTAGAGCTTTTGATCATCTGACTGAGGCCTTCCACTGGCTTACATATCCACCCTTTTAAAAATTGATATTAGTAATATAAGTGGCGAAGGATTATATGGATAAAGAAAAAACTACCTCTTCCGTGTTTGCCTTGCACTGTTGCTCGCAATATTGCCTCACCCACCTTACATCATTCACCCTATAGCACCCTCCCTCCCTCATTCTCCCTCCTTCACCCACCCTGTCTCACCTACTCTATTTCACACATACTGTCTCACCCACCCTGCTTCACCCACCCTGCTTCACCCACCCTGCTTCACCCACTCTGCTTCACCCACCCTGCTTCACCCACCCTGCTTCACTCACTCTGCTTCACCCACACTGCTTCACCCACCCTGCTTCACTCACTCTGCTTCACCCACCCTGCTTCACTCACTCTGCTTCACCCACCCTGCTTCACCCACCCTGCTTCACCCACCCTGCTTCACCCACCCTGTTTCACCCACCCTGCTTCACCCACCCTGCTTCACTCACTCTGCTTCACCCACCCTGCTTCACCCACCCTGCTTCACCCACCCTGCTTCACCCACCCTGCTTCACTCACTCTGCTTCACCAACCCTGCTTCACCCACCCTGCTTCACCCACCCTGCTTCACCCACCCTGCTTCACTCACTCTGCTTCACCCACCCTGCTTCACCCACTCTGCTTCACCCACCCTGCTTCACCCACCCTGCTTCACCCACCCTGCTTCACCCACCCTGCTTCACTCACTCTGCTTCACCCACCCTGCTTCACCCACCCTGCTTCACTCATTCAGCTTCACCCACCCTGCTTCACCCACCCTGCTTCACCCACCCTGCTTCACCCACCCTGCTTCACTCACCCTGCTTCACCCACCCTGCTTCACTCACTCTGCTTCACTCACCCTGCTTCACCTACCCTGCTTCACCCACCCTGCTTCACCCACCCTGCTTCACCCACCCTGCTTCACCCACCCTGCTTCACCCACCCTGCTTCAAACACCGTGCTTCACTCACCCTGCTTCACTCACCCTGCTTCACCCACCCTGCTTCACCCACCCTGCTTCACCCACCCTGCTTCACCCACCATGCTTCACCCACCCTGCTTCACCCACCCTGCTTCACCCACCCTGCTTCACCCACCATGCTTCACCCACCATGCTTCACCCACCCTGCTTCACCCACCCTGCTTCACCCACCCTGCTTCACCCACCCTGCTTCACTCACCATGCTTCACCCACCATGCTTCACCCACCATGCTTCACCCACCCTGCTTCACCCACCCTGCTTCACCCACCCTGCTTCTCCCACCCTGCTTCACCCACCTCAGCTTTTGAGCCACAGAGATAATAGCTAACAGTGTTATCAATCACTGGCGGTGCCGAGGTGCTGAGGACCGATGACTGCTATTGTCAGTGTCCTCGTTAATATGTGGTGGTGGTGGTGGTAGTAGTGGTGGTGGTGGTAGTAGTGGTGGTGGTGGTAGTGGAGGTGGTGGTAGTAGTGGTGGTGGTGGTAGTGGAGGTGGTGGTAGTAGTGGTGGTGGTTGTGGTAGAAGTGGTGGTGGTGGTGGTAGTGGTGTTGGTGGTGGGTGTGGTGGTAGTGGTGGTGGTGGGTGTGGTGGTAGTGGTGGTGGTGGCGGTGGGTGTAGTGGAAGTGTTGGTGGTAGTGGCGGTGGAGATGGTGGTGGTGGTGTTAGTGGTTGCGGTAGTGGTAGTGGTGGTGGTGGTGGTAGTGGTGGTAGTAGTGGTGGTGGTAGTGGTGGTAGTAGTGGTGGTGGTAGTGGTAGTGGTGGTGGTGGTGAAACCCGCTCGGTTAAGAACTACTGGGGAAGAGAGAGAGAGAGAGAGAGAGAGAGAGAGAGAGAGAGAGAGAGAGAGATAGGGAAAAGCGATAGGGGAGCCAGGAGACAGAGAAAGGACAAAGAGAGACAGAAGAGAAAGACAGGTGAAATAGACAAGAGAAAGGGAACGGTCAGAAAGAGACAGCAAAATGAGAACAGTCAGAAAGAGACAGAAAAAGGGAACAGACAGAGAAAGAGACAGAAGAGAAAGACAGGTTAGTATGCACACAGGTTTAGTATTGTGCCCTACACACCTGGTTATAGCACAATAACCAAGGTAGAATTGAGAAATAGCGAAAGACAGCTGTGAGCAAATATATATATTTCCTTCACCAAACAGCATGAAAGTATATGTACAATATTTACAGAGGATATGTACAGAAAGGCAATTTGCAAGCAAGATACACAGTGAGAACCTTATTCGACCAGACTCGGAGGTAAATCTACCAATGTTGCTTCACGAGTGTCCAACATCTCTTGACAACCCTGGCAGGCTTCCTTGTCACTGGCTGGGTTGAACCAAGGTTCTAGCATAACAATGGGACTCCACTCGTTGTACTCTTAGCATCTGGTTCTCTGGTCAGCAGGGCATTCAATATGGGTGCGTGACATACACCGTATAAAATGTAACGTACTCTTAGCATGCCACACCCCCATCCCAAAAGAGCTCTAATAGCAAGGACTAGGCCTCTCTCAGTGAGCACTGTGCCACCATGGCACGAATTACTAATTGAACTGTTTTTCCTCTCAATCATCCAGCTCAGTAGGTAGTGCTAAACCAAAAGGAACTTCCAAGTCAGGCACGACTCTAGAGTAAGACAGCCGACAGTAGGTTAGTGTATGTTCAAGATACATTTCTTTAGTGTCCTTCACTAAAAAAAACATATGGCCAGATTTACTCAAATTTTACTTTATGGTAATAACGAATTAAAAAGAGCTTACTACCTATTTTTCCCTAACACATAAACATACATCCTTTGCAGTATTCACAAGTTGTGGGGCTGTAGATGAGTGATGAGTATTAGATGAGTGTTCTTGTTCCTCATGGAGCTGAGCTATGTCAGAAGATTGTGGTTACTGAAAACGGTGACCACCTGGGGTGTGCTGGACCAGAACGTGTCGAAATGTTCCGTTGCAAGTATCTTTGGCTTGGGCTTCCTTCTCAGTCGTGGAGTAGGCCCGCTGATAGGCCTGGTGCTTGGCTGAATAATAAGCCACGGGCTGCAGACTTGCCTCACCAGATGCTTGAAGTAACACTGCTCCCAACTCCAGAATCACATGCATCAACCAAAGATAAATGACTTTGAAAAGTCTAAGACAAAAGTATGGAAGCAGCGCATAAGACGTTTAACACAGTTAAAAGCCTCTTGACAGCTATAAGTTCGAAATATTTGATTTTGGACTATTAAGGAAGATTAGGGAGGCTACACATCTGCCAAATTCTGCAGAACCTTTAATAAAATCCTATAATTTCTAGGAATCTTTGAAGAGATTTCCTATACCGAAGAACGGGATAATTTTGAATGACCAAAACTTTAGCAAATTTAGGTGCCACTTTGCCACTTCCCACTTCATGACGAAAGAAAGTTATATTAGATTTGCCAAAAGATGACTTACTAAAGCCTACAGTCAGTTTAAA
Organism: Cherax destructor; assembly: GCA_009830355.1. Classification (NCBI taxonomy): domain Eukaryota; kingdom Metazoa; phylum Arthropoda; class Malacostraca; order Decapoda; family Parastacidae; genus Cherax; species Cherax destructor. Next base: position 7,573 of record WNWK01012513.1, read on the forward strand.
TGTCCTGAACCTCTTGAAGATATATTTAAGATGGGACACATGTTGATCCCACGTACATCACCCAGTATAGCATGCTAAGAGTATGTGATATTTTATTCAGCGCGTGTCACACGCCCATATAGGCATAATCTGAACCAGATGGTAAAAGTATAACAAACAGGGCCCGCCTGTCATGCTAGAACCTTGGTTCAGCTCAGCCAATCACAAGGAAGCCCTTCAAAGTTGTGAAACGATGTTGGACACTCCTGAAGCAACAGTGGCAGACTTACCTCCAAGTCTGGTCGAAGATGGTTCTCACCTTGTCTCTTGCTTGCAAATTGCCTTTCTGTACATATCTTCTGTAAATATTGCACATTTACTTGCATGCTGTTTAGTGAAGGAAATATATATAAGTAGTCACTGCTGTGTTTTGCTCGTTCCTCATTTTTACCACAAGACCGCACCTGTGTTCATAATATCCAGGTAAGTCGCCGAGTTTTCAAGTCCTTTGATTACCTGATGGATCAATATTTTTAAATGAAGGCAGGTGAATTCCTCGTTCTAAAGGGGGGGGGTCACAATATATTCATAGTGACCTCCTGGAATTACGAATGCAGAAATCTCCTTCGCTTTATCCATTGAAGGTATCTGGTAGCAACCTTTGAGGAGATCTATATGAGAAACGAAAGGGGACTTACCCACAAAGTCAGCTATAACGTCCATACGTGGAAGAGGGTCATCATCAAGTACTGTGACCTCATTCATTTTGCGGTAGTCAGCATACACCTGGAATCCTCCATTAGGCTTTGTAACAAGGATGCATGGCGAAGCCCCATGGGCTGGACGATTCCTCCACCAATCCATGTTATGTCACAAACACTACTTCCTGATGATGTAGCTTCTGCTTTTTTTCAGGATTAGCTCTGTAGGGAGAAAGTTTAATAGGTTTAGCAGTTCCTGTGTCCACGTCGTAATAACCCAGGTTGCACATTTTCGGGACTTTTTAAAAATATGAAGAGACAGGTTTGCAGAAGTGTAGCGAGTCTTACCACTTGGTCTTCTGCTGGTCCCAACTTTATACCTGGAGGATCCAGGCCCTTGCATCGGTTCCATAAGCCTCACTTTTATGGTGTGACCAGACACAGCTTCCTGAATCAACACCTTGTCTCCTGGGTTGAAGGAGCGAAATTTAGTTTTTTCATGCCTCTGTTACAAAATGCGACATCTATTAAATGAAGATATCTTTAGAGAATAACAAAAGATCAATTTATTGATCCCCTTCTAGTATCTAGCTTGTCTGTCAGAGTATATTTCAGTCCTGTTATCCCATAAAATTAGGTGGCTTCTTAATAACGCTTTTGGATTGCACCTGAATGAATACAAACCAACCAAATAAAAGTTAAGACCTTTAATAACAGAGGTGTCAACAGGGCCACTGTCCACCTGTTTCTACAGGTGGACAGTGGTGGCCCTGTTCCTCCTTTTGTCTTCCCCATTACGAAGGTATCGAAGCAGGGATCGGCGATTAATAGCTCCTGTAGCTGCTGAAATTTCAAGTTTGGTCTTCTTGTTGCTTGAGTCAAACCTTAATCTGATGCCAATACTCTCACAAAGATGTGCAACAGTAAGAGTTTGTTGATATTCTCAACCAATAGAATAAGCAGTACGCCACCAGCGCTGCAGAGATAGTCTGGTCAAGTTTTACGGGGTATATTCAGTCACCTATCACCTAACACGTGTCGGTGGCATAACCCACAAGCACTGTAGCAAAATGCTGACTTTGCAATACCCTCAACGCAATATGAAGCAGTAGCACGCAACGACTTTGCAGGTTTGCAATGCAATACTGTAGTCAATCTCGTAGAGACAATGCAGAGACAAATATGTAGTCTTATGGCCTGCACACTTGGTTATAGTACAATAACCAAGGTAGAAAGGAGGAATAACTAAACAACTTGCAAGTATATGTACAATATTTACTGAGAATATGTACAGAAAGGCAAATTGAAAGGAAGAGACATGGCGAGAACCATCTTGAACCAGACTTCAAGGTAAGTCTGCCAAGGGTGTCACATACACCGGATAAAATGTAACGTACTCTTGGCATGCCACACTCCCACCCCAAAAGGGGTTCTAATAGCCAGGATAAGGCATCCCTCAATGGGTAGTGTGCCACCATGGCACAAATTACTAATGGAACCATCTTAATTCTCTTAACAGTCCCAGAAATTCAATTACTTTAGACTTATAGTTATAAGGCATCTGACTGTGCCAAAAGTTTCTTATGTGCTGCTCTCATACTAGTGTCCCCAGATTTTCCAAAGCCATTTAGCCATTTACAGATTGATACATGTGAGTACGGTTGTTACTTCAAGCATCTGGTGAAAGACGTCTGCAGCCCAAGACATATTATTCATCCAGATACCAGGCCTATCAGCGGGCCTATTGGAGAGGAAGCTCTGGCTCTGGTACTGACGCTGGAACATTTCGACGTGTTCTTATTCAGCACATCACATATGGGTTACCGTCCTCAGTGACCACAATCCTCTGACATACCTCAGCTCCGTGAGGAACAAGAACACTTGTTTCATGCGCTGGCCATTTTGTCTACAGTCCTAAAACTTGTGTATACAGCAGACACCCTATCCCGGGCTTGAACTGTTTAGATGTATTTTGTGTGTTATTGAAAAATGGGTAGTAAGCTCTTTTTTATTCCTTATGGTAATAAAATGAAATTTGAATAAATCTGGCCTTAAGGATTTTTTTTAATGATGGACATTTTGCTCCTGTTCATAGGTGTCTTGAACCTACGCTAGACCTACTGTCTTACTCTAATATCGTGCATGACCAGGAAATCCTTTTCGGTTGAACAGTACCTAATGAGTTCGATGGTTAAGAGGAAAGTTGGTTCCATTAGTAAGCTCCCCTCTCCTGTGTGCGGGTTATTTGTGTATTAGAGCATTTTGGGGAGGGGGTGTGGCATGCTAAGAATATGTTACATTTTATTCAGTACATAAGGGGGATTGCCAAGAGACCCCTGGCTGTCTTCAAGCAGGCACTAGACAGGCACCTAAAGTCAGTGCCTGACCAACCGGGCTGTGATTCGTACGTCGAACTGCGTGCGGCCAGCAGTAACAGCCTGGATGATCAGGCTCTGATTCCCCATGAGGCCTGCTCACAGACCGGGCCGCGGGGGCGTTGACCCCCGGAACTCTCTCCAGGTAAACACCCATATAGGAATGCCCTCCGACCAGTGAATCAGGTGCTGAGGGTATGAGTGGGGCCCCCTCGTTATGCTAGCACCTTAGTTCAACCAGCCAATGACAAGGAAACCCACCAAAGTTGTGAAGTGATGTTGGACACTCGTGAATCAACCTTGGCAGACTTTCCTCCAAGTCTGGTTGAAGATGGTTCTCACAGTGTCTTTTGCTTGCATTGCTATTTTGTACATATCCTCTGTAAATATTAACATATTGTTTTCTTTTTGGTGAAGGAAATATATAACAATTTACTCCCAGCTGCCTTTTGCTCGTTCCTCGTTTCTACCTTGGTTATTGTGCTACAACCAGGTGTGCAGGCTACTAGGCTACACCTGTTTTCGTAATATCTCGTTATACTCATAGCATCTGATTCGCTGGACAGGAGGGTATGTCTATGGGTGTGTGATATACACCGAATAAAATGTAACGTACTCTTAGCATGCAACACAAGAGAAATAGACAGGAGAGAGAGAGAGACAGGTAGCTGCCCTGAGATTCAGTCTTCCTCAGCACTAACAAATAGCAGTTTACTGATGAGCATCTTTCTAACACCACTACCACCCACTCTCCGTGGACCACAACCACCCACTCTCCGTGGACCACTACCACCCACTCTCCGTGGACCACTACCACCCACTCTCCGTTTACCACTACCACCCACTCTCCGTGGACCACTACCACCCACTCTCCGTGGACCACTACCACCCACTCTCCGTGGACCACTACCACCCACTCTCCGTGGACCACTACCACCCACTCTCCGTGGACCACCACCACCCACTCTCCGTGGACCACTACCACCCACTCTCCGTGGACCACTACCACCTACTCTCCGTGGACCACAACCACCCACTCTCCGTGGACCACTACCACCCACTCTCCGTGGACCACTACCACCCACTCTCCGTGGACCACTACCACCCACTCTCCGTGGACCACTACCACCCACTCTCCGTGGACCACTACCACCCACTCTCCGTGGACCACTACCACCCACTCTCCGTGGACCACTACCACCCACTCTCCGTGGACCACTACCACCCACTCTCCGTGGACCACTACCACCCACTCTCCGTGGACCACTACCACCCACTCTCCGTGGACCACTACCACCCACTCTCCGTGGACCACTACCACCCACTCTCCGTGGACCACACCACCCACTCTCCGTGGACCACTACCACCCACTCTCCGTGGACCACTACCACCCACTCTCCGTGGACCACTACCACCCACTCTCCGTGGACCACTACCACCCACTCTCCGTGGACCACTACCACCCACTCTCCGTGGACCACTACCACCCACTCTCCGTGGACCACTACCACCCACTCTCCGTGGACCACTACCACCCACTCTCCGTGGACCACACCACCCACTCTCCGTGGACCACTACCACCACTCTCCGTGGACCACTACCACCCACTCTCCGTGGACCACTACACCACCTCCGTGGACCACTACCACCCACTCTCCGTGGACCACTACCACCCCCTCTCCGTGGACCACTACCACCCACTCTCCGTGGACCAACCACCACTCTCCGTGGACCACTACCACCCACTCTCCGTGGACCACTACCACCACTCTCCGTGGACCACTACCACCCACTCTCCGTGGACCACTACCACCCACTCTCCGTGACCACTACCACCCACTCTCCGTGGACCACTACCACCCACTCTCCGTGGACCACTGACACCCACTCCGTGGACCACTACCACCACTCTCCGTGGACCACTACCACCACTCTCCGACACCACTCTCCGTGACCACTACCACCCACTCTCCGTGGACCACACCACCTCACCTCCGTGGACCACTACCACCACTCTCCGTGGACCACTACCACCCACTCTCCGTGGACCACTACCACCCACTCTCCGTGGACCACTACCACCCACTCTCCGTGGACCACTACACCACTCTCCGTGGACCACTACCACCACTCTCCGTGGACCACTACCACCACTCTCCGTGGACCACTACCACCCACTCTCCGTGGACCACTACCACCCACTCTCCGTGGACCACTACCACCCACTCTCCGTGGACCACTACCACCCACCTCCGTGGACCACTACACCACCTGGGACCACTACCACCCACTCTCGTGGACCACTACACACTCTCCGTGGACCACTACCACCCACTCTCCAGTGGACCACTCACTCGGACCACTCCACTCTCGTGGACCATGCACCACCTCCGTGGACCACTACCCACTCTCCGTGGACCACTCCACCACTCCGTGGACCACACCACTCTCCGTGGACCACTACCACCCACTCTCCGTGGACCACTACCACCCACTCTCCGTGGACCACTACACACCACTCTCCGTGAAAGACCACTACCACCCACTCTCGTGGACCACTACCACCACTCTCGTGGACCACTCCACCCACTCTCGTGGACCACTACCACCCACTCTCGTGGACCACTACCACCCACTCTCCGTGGACCACTACCACCCACTCTCCGTGGACCACTACCACCACTCTCCGTGGACCACTACCACCCACTCTCCGTGGACCACTACCACCCACTCTCCGTGGACCACTACCACCCACTCTCCGTGGACCACTACCACCCACTCTCCGTGGACCCACCACCCTGGACCACCCCACTCTCCGTGGACCACTACCACCCACTCTCCGTGGACCACTACCACCCACTCTCCGTGGACCACTACCACCCACTCTCCGTGGACCACTACCACCCACTCTCCGTGGACCACTACCACCACTCTCCGTGGACCACACCACCCACTCTCCGTGGACCACTACCACCCACTCTCCGTGGACCACTACCACCCACTCTCCGTGGACCACTACCACCCACTCTCCGTGGACCACTACCACCCACTCTCCGTGGACCACTACCACCCACTCTCCGTGGACCCCACACCCTCCGTGACCACTACACCCACCCCCGGGACCACTACCTACCCACTCGGGACCACTACCACCACTCTCCGTGGACCACTACCACCCACTCTCCGTGGACCACTACCACCCACTCTCCGTGGACCACACCACCGACCACTCTCCGTGGACCACTACCACCACTCTCCGTGGACCACTACCACCCACTTCCGTGGAACCTGGACCACTACCACCCACTCTCCGTGGAACTGCCTCTCCGGGACACTACACCACTCCCGTGGACCACTACGACCACTCTCCGTGGACAAACCACCACTCTTCGTGGACCACCACCACCCACTCTCCGTGGACATACACCACTCTCCGGGACACTACCACCACTCCCGTGGACCACTACCACCCACTCTCCGTGGACCACATGACGACCCACTCTCCGAGGAACATGACTACATACTCTCCGAGGAACATGACGACACACTCACCGAGGAACATGACGACACACTCTCCGTGGAACATGACGACACACTCACCGAGGAACATGACGACACACTCTCCTAGGAACATGACGACACACTCTCCGAGGAACATGACGACACACTCACCGAGGAACATGACGACACACTCACCGAGGAACATGACGAAACACTCACCGAGGAACATGACGACACACTCACCGAGGAACATGACGACACACTCTCCGAGGAACATGACGACACACTCACCGAGGAACATGACGACACACTCACCGTGGAACATGACGACACACTCTCCGAGGAACATGACGACACACTCTCCGAGGAACATGACGACACACTCTCCGAGGAACATGACGACACACTCACCGTGGAACATGACGACCCACTCACCCTGGAACATGACGACACACTCTCCGAGGAACATGACGACACACTCACCGAGGAACATGACGACACACTCACCGTGGAACATGACGACACACTCACCGAGGAACATGACGACCCACTCACCGTGGAACATGACGACACACTCTCCGAGGAACATGACGACACACTCACCGAGGAACATGACGACACACTCACCGTGGAACATGACGACACACTCACCGAGGAACATGACGACACACTCTCCGAGGAACATGACGACACACTCTCCGAGGAACATGACGACACACTCTCCGAGGAACATGACGACACACTCACCGAGGAACATGACGACACACTCTCCGAGGAACATGACGACACACTCACCGAGGAACACCACGACCCATAGCAACATCGAAGATTTAAGTATAAAAATTACCTTGAAATTAAAAGTTAGAGACCATTCAGAAGTGAATAATATCAAGAAAGACATCAGTAGGTATATGGAGATGAAGTAACACTTCATTGGCCATCATTCTAAGAAACATTCTAAGAGACATTAGTGAAGAGGGACTCAACATCAAGATGTGGCTGGACGTGGCTGAACACGTTCGATGATGTCTTGAGAGTGACTACTGTATTTCTTGATCTTATTTTCGCCTTTGTGTGGACTCCAACTCTTTTTTTCTTTCAGGGTAAATTTTATTCTCAAACCCTCAGTGTTGCTATGGGATCTCCTGTATTCCCTGTCCTTGCTAAACTTTATATAGAATACTACGAAAGTGTTCTACTTCCTACTATAAGTGCGAGACCTTCCCTCTGGCTCCGCTTTCTAGATGATATCTTTGCTCTTTGGCCCCTTGACTAGTCTCTTCCAACCATTTATCGACGCCCTTGACAATCTTGCTCCTTCCGTCAAGTTTAAAGCTGAATGGGAATTTAACTCTTTGCTTCCTTTCCTTGATTCACATGTCCATCGCGCCGCTTCAGGCTTTTCGTTTTCCGTTTATCGCAAGACTGTGCATAGTGGCAAGTTCATTCACTACTTTCCTTACCATGCTTTCTCTCTCAAGGAAAGTGTTTTTATTTCTCTCTTTCTCCGTGTCCTCCGCATGTGATCCTCTGTTTCTTGACTTGGAAATTTCCACTCCTCGCAGTTTGTTCTCTCTCCCATCTCATAAACTCTCCATACGCACATGCTAAACGGATTTTCTTCTCTCCCAGACTCTCTACTCCTATGAAATTGTTCTTTACGTTACTTATATTTCCAGTCTCTCAAATTAACAACTACCTCCGTTCCTTAGGCATTAAACTTACTTTTCGCCAAACTTAAGTCCTTCGAAGTAGTCTAGTTCGTACTTCTGCTATTGATACTTACGGAGTCTACTCCATTTCCTGCTTCTTTTGTCCTCTCCAATATTTTGAGAAACTGGCCGCTCTCTGACAGTCTTTAAGGGCGCAAAAGAAGTGTTAGACTTTCCAACACTAATAATGTTAGAGATCACAGTCATCCTGTTATTTGGTTCTCTGCTAACACTGTCTACACTACTGTTATCCTTCACAGTCGCCGTCTTGTTGAAGCATCCCTTATACACAACTTTCCTATAATGAATCTTAGTTTTGTCTCAGTAGATCCCTTCCTTTCTCATTACATTGTAAAATGCTCCAAACTTCACAACACTCGTGACTTGATTTGATCTTTATCTACCCTTTAACTCTTCTCCTTTCCTATATTTTCTTTGACTTTCCTTTCTTCTGTGTAGGTGGGTTCTAACCCATAAGTTTTTTCCCTGGATTCTTGTTGTACCCTCGTGGGCCGTTAGCTCTTTTGCAGTGCTCCTTTTTCTTATCTTTTTCTTCCGTACTTAGACTACCTCCACTACTACTTCTACCTCTAACAATACTACTTCTACCATTTTTCTACTACCTCCTCTCGTGCTACTCTCGGCCCCGCCCCTCTACCCTCTCGTATTCGTATGTATACTGGCTCCCTTCCCTTCGTGCGTCTGTGTGACTAGTTAATGCTCCAAGTCGGACCGAAATGTCGTCATGTTTCAATCTCTTATGAGCGAGTTATTTGTGTATTGTTCCATTCACGGTATTGTGCCTCTTTGTTCTCAGTTTCAGTAATAAGGGAGTTTTTTCTTTATTTGGAAGACACCGATTGTCCCCAGTTACGGTGATTTTTAGATCTTCTTCCTTGATTCTGAATAAATGGTTTAGAAAACTGACAAAATGATAAGACACTTGTACAACATTTGGGAATCATTATTTGAGGAACGTTTCGCTAGCCACTGCCTTCTTCGGTCAATTGCAGAGAAACGGCGGAAGATGAGAAAGAGTTTCAAGTATTAGTTAGCCTAAAGTCGATGTATTCAGTACATCAATCTTGGTGACTTCACCTACCACTGCTCCACCTACCACTGCTCCACCTACCACTGCTCCACCTACCACTGCTCCACCTCATCTGCCCACAGTATATAAGCTCCATCTCTGCCAATATATTGCACTATTAAAAAGACTGATGGACTAAACACATCTTTTTAAGACTGATTACCTCAAACTACTTCTCATATTCCACCGTTTCTTTGACTTGGACTGAAGAAGCCACTGGATGGCAGAGTGGGCGCCGGTGACGAGTGGGGTTCCACAGGGGTCAGTCCTAGGACCGGTGCTGTTTCTGGTATTTGTGAACGACATGACGGAAGGAATAGACTCCGAAGTGTCCCTGTTTGCAGATGATGTGAAGTTGATGAGAATAATTCAATCGGACGAGGACCAGGCAGAACTAAAGAGGGATCTGGACAGGCTGCAAGCCTGGTCCAGCAATTGGCTCCTGGAGTTCAACCCCACCAAGTGCAAAGTCATGAAGATTGGGCTAAGGGCAAAGAAGACCGCAGACGGAGTACAGTCCAGGGGGCCAGAGACTACAAACCTCACTCAAGGAAAAGGATCTTGGGGTGAGTATAACACTGGGCACATCTCTTGAGGCGCACATCAACCAAATAACTGCTGCAGCATATGGGCGCCTAGCAAACCTAAGAACAACATTCCGACATCTTAATAAAGAATCGTTCAGGCCTAACGTACACCGTGTACGTTAGGTCTATATTGTAGTATGCAGCACCAGTTTAGACCCCCACACTTTGCCAAGCACGTGAGGTTTGCAACAAGACTTGTCCCGGAGCTAAGGACAATGTCCTACGAGGAGAGGTTAATTGAAATCGACCTGACGACACTGGAGGACAGGAGAGATAGGGGGGATATGATAACACCATATAAAATACTAAGAGTAATTAACAAGGTGAATAGAGACAGGATGTTCCAGAGATGGGACACAACAAGGAGTCACAGTTGGAAATTGAAGACTCAGATGAATCACAGGGATGTTAGGAAGTATTTCTTCAGTCACAGTGTTGTCAGGAAGCAGAATAGTCTAGGAAGTGATGTAGTGGAGGCAGAATCCATACATAGCTTTAAGAAGAGGTATGATAAAGCTCATAGAGGAAGAAGAGTGACTTAGTAGCGGCCAGTGAAGAAACGGGGCCAGGAGCTGTGAATCGACCCCTGCAACGACACCTAGGTGAGTACACAAAACACACACACATACTTACGCACATACGCAACCTAAGATTAGCGTTCCGTTACCTTAACAAGGAATCGTTCAAGACACTGTACACTGTGTACGTCAGGCCCATACTAGAGTATGCAGCACCAGTCTGGAACCCACACCTGGTCAAGCATGTCAAGAAATTAGAGAAAGTGCAAAGGTTTGCGACAAGGTTAGTTCCACAACTCAGGGGAATGCCATATGAAGAAAGGTTGAGGGAAATAGGACTAACAACACTGGAGGACAGAAGGGTTAGAGGAGACATGATAACGACATACACAATACTGCGGGGAATTGACAAGGTAGATAGTGACAGGATGTTCCAGAGAGGGAACACAGAAACAAGGGGACACAACTGGAAGCTGAAGACTCAGATGAGTCAAAGGGATGTTAGGAAGCACTTCTTCAGCCATAGAGTAGTTAGGAAGTGGAATAGTCTAGCGAACGATACAGTGGAGGCGGGAACCATACATAGTTTTAAGACAAGGTATGATAAAGCTCATGGAGCAGGGAGAGCAGAGACCCAGTAGCGGACAGCGAAGATGCGGGGCCAGGAGCTGAGTCTCGACCCCTGCAACCACAATTAGGTGAGTACAATTAGGTGAGTACAGTGATGCCTCGCATATCCGGCCTGAAATCCGGGAGGCCGTTATTCGGGCCCAGAGTGTCTGGTTCCACCGCCAGACGACGTTGGACTAGTTTTGTAAATCTACAACACCGTAGCCGATGGTGATATGACGGGGTACGGATGGTGATATGACGGTGTACGGATGGTGATATGACGGGGTACGGATGGCGATATGACGGGGTACGGATGGTGATATGACTGGGTACGGATGGTGATATGACGGGGTACGGATGGCGATATGACGGGGTACGGATGGTGATATGACGGAGTACGGATGGTGATATGACGGAGTACGGATGGTGATATGACGGAGTACGGATGGTGATATGACGGGGTACGGATGGCGATATGACGGGGTACGGATGGTGATATGACGGGGTACGGATGGTGATATGACGGAGTACGGATGGTGATATGACGGGGTACGGATGGTGATATGACGGGGTACGGATGGTGATATGACGGGGTACGGATGGTGATATGACGGGTACGGATGGTGATATGACGGTACGGATGGTGATATGACGGGTACGGATGGCGATATGACGTGATACGGATGGTGATATGACGGGGTACGGATGGCGATATGACGGGGTACGGATGGCGATATGACGGGGTACGGATGGCGATATGACGTGATACGGATGGTGATATGACGGGGTACGGATGGCGATATGACGGGGTACGGATGGCGATATGACGGGGTACGGATGGCGATATGACGGGGTACGGATGGCGATATGACGGGGTACGGATGGCGATATGAAGGGGTATGGATGGCGATATAACGGGGTACGGATGGCGATATAACGGGGTACGGATGGCGATATGACGGGGTACGGATGGCAATATGACGGGGTACGGATGCCGATATGACGGGGTACGGATGGCGATATGACGGGGTACGGATGCCGATATGAAGGGGTACGGATGGCGATATAACGGGGTACGGATGGCGATATGACGGGGTACGGATGGCAATATGACGGGGTACGGATGGCGATATGACGGGGTACGGATGGCAATATGACGGGGTACGGATGCCGATATGACGGGGTACGGATGGCGATATGACGGGGTAAGGATGCCGATATGACGGTACGGATGCGCCTTTTTTTACCCCTCACGCATCCGGAAACCTCGTGTTTCCGAACCGGTCTCGGCCCATATAAGTACCAGAGAGTACAGTTTCCGAGTATATTATTGTGTACAGTACTGTAACTAAAGTGCTGACACCAGCAATTAAATTTTATGTACAGACTAAGCGTAATAAGTATAATATATAAAATACAGAATCCATGCACCAAGAGATGTGTTTATCTCCAGTGTTTTTAAGTCTACTTTTGTTGTAAATATTATTCCGCCTAGACGTCTTTTGTTATCAAAGATTTCAACATTTACTTTGTTGGTTTGTGTTTATCCAGTTGTAATCCAAATGCGCTACTAAGAAGCCTCATGTGATACAGGATAACTTGACTAACAGCCTTGTTACAAAACTAGAAACATGCTAGATGCTAGAGGGGGAACAGTAAGTTGACCTAGTATTCTCTGGAGATATCTAGGCTAATGTCGCATTTTGTAGCAGGATACTACAAGTGTAAGTAAGTAAGTAAGTAAGTAAGTAAGTAAGTAAGTAAGTTTATTCAGGTATACACAAATACATTTACATACATTATCATACATAGCAGCATATGTGTAGAGAACCCTCCAGGATAACCCAAAAAAGTCAGACAGAGTGACTTATTTCCATTGGGGTCCTTTTTATACTTAATTTTTACATTGTAGGATATATATGTCATTATATTATAAAGGATATATGTATACTAGGAATAAGGTAAAAAGAGTTATTTACATATACATGTGTGTTAACTAAAAAAATAAAAAATCATTCTCCTCCCTTTCTGTCGCTACATTCATTAGTTACTTTTTGGTTCTCTTCTTGAACTGGCTGATGCTATGACTGGCTTTGACATGTGCAGGCAGTCTGTTCCATTCCTTTATTGCTGTACAATAAAAGGTGTTTGACGCCTGGCCACTGACTGTGGGTACTACAAAGTTGTGCTCTCCCTCCCTAGTACTATGACAGCTTTGGTTCCCAGCCTTGACAAAATTGGCAGCAAGATATTCTGGACACTGTTTGTGAGCAATTTTATAAACTTGCCATTACTCTCCCGCCGCTCTTTTCTTCACTGACATGTTTGACATCTTTCTTATTTGCTTAATCAATGACTCCTACTTTTTATCTGTACGAAAAGTGAGTTTATCTCCAGTCCCATCTCCTTTAATGTGTCCACAAGGTGAAAGAGAGAGAGTGAGAGAGGTGGGTTGATCCTGCCCACTGGAGCGAGAGAGGCGCCTTATTTCACACCTGATATCCCTCATTCACCTCCTTAACGGCACACAGTTCCGTGCAACAATCTCACCATCAACATAATCAACAACACATGCCGCCACCAACATGAACTCAACGTAGCAAAAAATTCCGCAGTTCGAGTGAATGGGAACAGTAAAATGTTGATATTTACCAGAGCACTCCGTGTATATTACTTTCCTCTATATGTTATACATACTCTAAGATATGTATTAGAGAGTCGGTAAGATATGCATGAGACTCACATGTGTATCTTGCACAGACTTTAAGCTATATGTATTACACACAGTTTTTTAAATACATATTACATACAGAGTCATATCTATTATAGACAGCCTTTAAGTTATGCATGATACACAGCCTCTAAGATATGTATTTCACAGTCTCAAAGACGTGTAGTACACTCGTAGAGTATGTATTACACACGTACTCTAAGACATGTATTACACACGTACTCTAAGACGTGTAGTACACACGTACTCTAAGACATGTATTACGCAAATACTCAAAGATATGAATCATGAAATAGAATAAAAACGTGTATACAAGACACTGAAATATTTACATCATTATTCTCTCAGGTGTTTCACTGCAAAATTCATCATTCAAGTTGACGCGTTGATTACTCTTCTTGTGGTGTTCTCTACGGTGTTCTTTGTACCCTGTTTCAGTGTTCTTCGTCCTCTGTATTCTGTTGTATGTTATTTGTATTGTATTGTTCTATGTACTGTGCTCTTCGTTCCCTGTTTTTCCGTTTTTCGTTCTCTGTATTGTGTTATTCCCTGTTTTATTTTTATTGTACTGCTCTATGTATTGTGTTCTTCCTACTGTTTTTTCGTTCTTCGTTCTCTGTACTTTGTTGTTCCTTGTTTTGTGTTCTGTGTTATTTGTATTGTATTGTTCTATGCACTGTGTTCTTTGTGCTCTGTTTTTGGTTCTCTGTATTGTGTTTTTGTTGTAATATGTTTGGTGTTTGCATTATGTTTTATTGTTCTTTGTATCGCTTTATTTGTGGTGTGCTCTTTGTATTGTGTTGTTTGTATTGCTTGTAGTATATATTTTGTTGTTTATATTGTGTTGTTTGTTGTATATATTATGTTCTTTGTTTGTATTGTGTTGTTTATTGTTTGTATTGTGTTGTTTGTATTTTGCTGTTTCTTATTTGTATTGTGTTGTTTCTTATTTCTTATTTGTACTATGTTGCTTGTTGCTTGTATTGTGTTTTTGTTTGTACTGAGTTGTTTGTAGTTTCTACTATATTGTTCGTTTTTTGTATTGTGTTGTTTGTCGTTTGTATTGTTTGTTCTTTACTCTGTGGTTTGCTCTCTGCAGCGAGTTGTATCTTTTGTAAACACTGATACTTCCCTGAGTGATTGCTGTTAAATTATTATACCTGACGGTTAAATTATTATGTATGGCAGTTGAATTATTATTTCTGGCTGCTAAAATGTTATTTTTGGTTGTTAAATTATTATACCTGGCAGTTACATTATTATACCTAGCTGTTAAATTATTATACCTGGCTGTTAAATTATTATACCTGTCTGTTAAATTATTATACCTGTATGTTAAATTATTATACCTGGCTGTTAAATTATTATACCTGGCTGTTAAATTATTATACCTGGCTGTTAAATTATTATACCTGTCTGTTAAATTATTATACCTGTATGGTAAATTATTATACCTGGCTGGTAAATTATTATACCTGGCTGTTAAATTATTATACCTGTCTGTTAAATTATTATATCTGTATGTTAAATTATTATACCTGGCTGTTAAATTATTATACCTGGCTGTTAAATCATTATACATGTCTGTTAAATTATTATAGCTGGCTGTTAAAATTTTATACCTGTTGTTAAATTATTATACCTGGCTGTTAAATTATTATACCTGGCTGTTAAATTATTATATCTGGCTGTTAAATTATTATACCTGGCTGTCAATTTTTAATACCTGGCTGTTAAATTATTATACCTGGCTGTTAAATTATTATACCTGGCTGTTAAATTATTATACCTGGCTGCTAAATTATTATACTTGGCTGTTATTTTTTTATATCTGGCTGTTAAATTAATATACCTGGCTGTTAAATTATTATACCTGGCTGTTAAATTATTATACCTGGCTGTTAACTTACTGTACATGGCTGTAAACGTGTTACTCCTGGCTGTTAAGTTATTGTACCTGGTCTCTAATATGTCATAATATTTGCTATAAACATTATTACAATTAATATTTTAAGTAGAAGTGTTTTGGTGGCTGGAAGTATGAGAATGTTATCCCTATGTACCGCAAGATCAGCCTTACTGCACACACAAGTTACCGTACAGGCTGTTTGAAGGTTTAAATCCAACCAGAAGATGCATTAACAAGTTTTTGCAGGGAAATAATTAAATAAAGTTTCTTCAATACAAATGGGAAATTGACACCCGAACATCCCAAGACGCGTTCGAACCTTCGACTAAGTACGATACACCAGTTTTGTTTATTTAATGCTCTCCCCCTTGGTGACGGTGAGGGGCTCTTGATCCAAGGAACTGTACTTTCTCTTCCTTGGGTCGAACCTCATTGATTTTATTACCCAAGATTTATATAACCCTAACCCCTACAGCTTTAGCGCTTTCTTCTGACGAAAAAAATCTAATTGCATACCACTATCCCATTATACACCAGCACATTAAAGTCTCTCGGAAGTAGCATTCCTAAAGTAGTGGTATTGAAGGTTTGAAGACGATCAATTGAGTCATTCACATGAAAACCAGTACAGTATTTCAGATTTCTGTATTTTATAAATAAAATTGGAATCTTCAGTGTTCGATATGAAGTAAAATCTTTTTCTAAATAAAATACACCAGCAAGTAAAGTTTGAAGACAATCGGAAGCAGCGTTCTCAGGTTACTGTAAGGAATCCAGTTCTTTATCCAAATTGGCAAATTAAATTTGCACAACCCATTATCAGTGCGAAGATTCTATGGTTAAGAACAAACTTACATAAAAGTTTGAAGACGATCAGATCATGTATTCTTTAGTTATCACACGGAATCCAACGATTCCTAGTTTAGTGACTGAACAAACTTACTCCAGCAACAACTTAAACCCAAGAGTTATCATTATTTTCATCAACTGCATCAACTAATGATGATTGGAGCCAGTCAGGACAGGCATACGTGAGTCATTTGGTGAGAAATATCTAACCACATTAGAAATATAATTGGCAGATTGACATCTACACAAACTAATTACGATGTTAACTTTCTTCTAATTAGCATGCATCAGTGTTGAAAGTATGAAGACTTTCACTAGAGGATTTCTCATGTAATTACATGGAAACCAAAATTTGGAATGGAAGAAGTATGAAGGACTAGAGGGTGCCTACTTATACCAAGATTTATATGAATCATCCCCTGCTTATAGTTCAGCAGCGTTGAAAATTTGAAGCCGATCATTTGAGGCATTCTTAGGTTATAAGCGAAAACCTTGGAATAAGAAAAGACCACTGTACCTGAGTGTATGTACCGGCTCCGTAATATAACCGCTGGAAAGTATAAAATATGCTAGCTTCCTCAACTCGTGAAACTTGATAAAGACTCGAGTTTTCACTCTTTATCGCTGCTCATTTTCTCAGTTATATTCTATTTCAAATTCTCTACAGCCCTACGATGAATAAATGTTTGATTATTATTGTAAAAAACTGGAATCTGCATACCTTCTTTGAACTAGCAGGAGAGTGCTGCTGAGAGATTGAAGCAAAATTGATCCCATTGACACCAACACAAAGCTTTACCTTAGTGAGATAAATCACCCTTGAAGGTTTGAAGCCGAGTGAATGAGACATTCACAAAAGTACTTATAGCATGAAAAAAATATAAAACACCAGCATTTAGGCTTCGAAGTCGATCAGAAAAGATATTCTTCAGTAACTGCGAAGAAAACAATTTATTTAATGAAAACGGTAAATTAAAAACTGTCACAGCTGAACGTCAACGCTGTTCTTTCTTCTAGTAATGCCATCCATCGCTGCCAATTTCAAGCTGATCAGATAAGGCATTCGGAACCTAACTGTACCAAATTCAGGAAGTTGATAATTTTGCATTTACAAAGCTTGAGCTTACAGGAGTTCATCCTGAACATACACGACGCATCAGCTAATAGAGAGTCCAACCATTCAGAGGAGGAAGGTCGAAGTTATTTCACGGGAAAAAATATTTAACTATTTTAAAAAATACAAAGTACAACTTGGCACTTACACACTCTGATAACAATACACAAACAAGTGCTAAAAGTTTGTAACAAAACAAAATTAGCATAATCAAGTTATCGCATAAAAACTAATTACTATACCTGGCAGGCTCAAAATGAAATAGTAAAAGTAGGCAGCTGAAGGTTGCAATAGTTCCATTAACCTTGTGAATATAATAGTGGTATATAATACCGACAAGCTAATAAATAAAACACATGTAAAACTGTTAGGTATCTTTATTCCGAAAGGTTTCGTCTGTACAGTTGACTTCTTCAATTGTTTTCGACGTTACCATAAAACAATTATTGTTCTGTTTTGTGTTTAAACCGTTTAAAACCTGATAGAAACACTGAGTGTCACATGAGGCTTCCGCAGATTGTAGACAGAAGACGGAAGAGAGTAGACAGATGGAAGAAGAAGGCAGTACACAAAAGTCAGTAGACAGAGGGGAAGAGGCAATATACCTAAGACAGACAGTAGACAAGATGGCAGAGAGTACATAGTAGACAGAAGACGGTAGGCAGAAAACGGTAGACAATGGTCAACAGAAAGCAGATAGAAGACAAAATTCAGTAGACAGATGACAAAAGACATTAGAGTTCTGTGAAAATTTCGTTCACACACACACCGCTACTGCGTCGCCAGACCATCTCACTCATTAATGTCATCACATGAGTACGCTCTGTAAACAAGTATTTACACATGTTTCAGCCCAGCTCAGGAAACATCTCCTCTGCACGTGCAAACATCAGCCCATCCACATCCTCTTAATGAGAGAAAAGAACGTTTCACTCTTGCTAAGACACTAAGATGGTGACTGTATGAGTCAGCATTGTCCTATGACTGGTGCTGAGAGAGAGAGAGAGAGAGAGAGAGAGAGAGAGAGAGAGAGAGAGAGAGAGAGAGAGAGAGAGAGAGAGAGAGAGAGATGGATTACGATGGAGTAGAGGCAGCAGACTATACTGCAATAATTCTAAGCCATGATGAGAAAACAGTTTGGTAAAGCTGCTCCTGCCCTCCCTCCCCCTTACATCCCTCTCTCTCCTTCCTTCCCTCCCTCCCTCCCTCCCCCTTACAACCCCTCCCTCCATCCCATTCCCTCTCCCTTACATCCCCCTTACATCCCCCTTACATCCCTCTCCCTCCTTCCTTCCCTCCCTCCCTCTTACATCCCCCTCCCTCCTTCATCCCCCTCCCTCCTTCCTTCCTTCCCTCCATCCCCTCCCTTCTTCCTTCCCCTCCCCCCTTCCATTACACACTCAACACACGTTTTCTGTGGCTGGACAGTGTTTCAAGTGTTGTAATGTTGTGTTCTGAACCTCTTGTGTCGCTTGTAGTTTGTATACTGGAGCAGTGGACCAAGTTGAGCGAATTACCACTGAAGAGCATTAACTGAGACACACCGTGCAGCATTAACTGAGACACACCGTGCAGCATTAACTGAGACACATCGTGCAGCATTAACAGACACACCGTGCAGCATTAACTGAGACACATCGTGCAGCATTAACTGAGACACATCGTGCAACATTAACTGAGACACATCGTGCAGCATTAACTGAGACACATCGTGCAGCATTAACTGAGACACACCGTGCAGCATTAACTGAGACACACCATGCAGCATTAACTGAGACACACCGTGCAGCATTAACTGAGACACATCGTGCAGCATTAACTGAGACACATCGTGCAGCATTAACTGAGACACACCGTGCAGCATTAACTGAGACACACCGTGCAGCATTAACTGAGACACACCGTGCAGCATTAACTGAGACACATCGTGCAGCATTAACAGACACACCGTGCAGCATTAACTGAGACACATCGTGCAGCATTAACTGAGACACATCGTGCAGCATTAACTGAGACACACCGTGCAGCATTAACTGAGACACACCGTGCAGCATTAACTGAGACACACGTGCAGCATTAACTGAGACACACCGTGCAGCATTAACTGAGACACACCGTGCAGCATTAACTGAGACACACGTGCACATTAACGACACACCGTGCAGCATTAACTGAGACACATCGTGCAGCATTAACTGAGACACATCGTGCAGCATTAACTGAGACACACCGTGCAGCATTAACTGAGACACACCGTGCAGCATTAACTGAGACACATCGTGCAGCATTAACTGAGACACACCGTGCAGCATTAACTGAGACACACTGTGCAGCATTAACTGAGACACACCGTGCAGCATTAACTGAGACACATCGTGCAGCATTAACTGAGACACACCGTGCAGCATTAACTGAGACACATCGTGCAGCATTAACTGAGACACACCGTGCAGCATTAACTGAGACACACCGTGCAGCATTAACTGAGACACACCGTGCAGCATTAACTGAGACACACCATGCAAGCATTAACTGAGACACACTCGTGCAGCATTAACTGAGACACACGTGCAGCCTGAGACACACGTGCAGCCTGAGACACACGTGCAGCATGAGACACACGTGCAGCCTGAGACACACGTGCAGCATTAACTGAGACACACGTGCAGCATTAACTGAGACACACGTGCAGCATTAACTGGACACACGTGCAGCATTAACTGAGACACACCGTGCAGCATTAACTGAGACACACTGTGCAGCATTAACTGAGACACACGTGCAGCATTAACTGAGACACACGTGCAGCATTAACTGAGACACATCGTGCAGCATTAACTGAGACAACCGTGCAGCATTAACTGAGACACACTGAGCTTACGAGGCAACGGCACATAATGGACATGCTGTGCACTGATTCAACTGACCATGTGATCAGCATATTAACTGTAGACACATCTGCAGCATTAACTGAGGAGACAGCCTGTGCAGCATTAACAGACCATGCAGGACAGACACATGGCAGCATTAGACTAGGCATACTGAGACACACTGTCAGCATTAACTGAGACACACTGTGCAGCATTAACTGGGAGACACATGTGCAGCATTAACTGAGAAAGACACACGTGCAGCATTAACTGGAGACACACGTGCAGCATTAACTGGAGCACTACATGTGCAGCATTAACTGAGACACACGTGCAGCATTAACTGAACACTGCAGCATTAATGAGACACACTTTCAGCATTAACTGAGACACATGACATGTCAGCATTAACTGGGGACACATGTCAGCATTAAGCTGGAGACACATACTGGTAGCAACAGCATTAACTGGAATAGTGAGACACCCATGGTGCAGCATTAACTGGAACACTGGTCAGCTTAACTGAACACATCTGGTACAGCATTAACTGGGAGACACCTGGTACAGCATTAACTGGGAGACACTTGGTAGCAGCATTAACTGGGAGACACATGGTACAGCATTAACTGGGAGACACATGGTGCAGCATTAACTGGGAGACACATGGTACAGCATTAACTGGGAGACACATGGTACAGCATTAACTGGGAGACACATGGTGCAGCATTAACTGGGAGATGTAAACACATGTACAGCTTCTACACATTCAGCATTAACTGGGAAGGTACAGCAATGAGTAGCATTAATGGGAGGTACAGCATTCTGGAGACACTGGAGTTAGACAGCTATTGGTACAGCATTAACTAGGGACAGGTGAGCATTAAGGGCCTGTAAGTTAAGGGAAAGTCAGCTTAACTGGAATTAAGCATAATAATTGAGTTATGGGTTATGTAATTAATAACAATGTAATTAATGGGAGACAATGTACAGCTTAACGGAGACCTTACAGCTTGGGGAAGGTAGTTAACTAGAGTGTTGGCTAAGTAATTCTAAAGTTTGGTTTTAATTAGTTATGTAGGTAGTTAGGTAGGGGTTTGGGGATTAGTGCTAACAGGCTAGATTGTTAAGGTTGGTAGATTAGATTATTATTATATTAGAGGCTTAGCTTAACAGCCTCTGCTTAAAGTGTGTTTAACTAAATTTCTAAATAATTTCCCGGCGGCAACAAATTTTAAAGAGAAGCGAGGCTGGCGCCTGGCACCGTGGCGATCATGAACACCCCAGAGGCGCCTCTTACAGGCACTGTGAAGAGGCGCCTCTTACAGGCACTGTGAAGAGGCGCCTCTTTCAGGCACTGTGAAGACTTCCAGTGGTCGGTGGTGCATATCACCAGCCTCACCACCACACTGACCTCCATCAAAAATGGTTATAATAATAACCATAATTTTTAAAGGGGTGCAGGGGTAAGCCAGTGGAAGGCCTCGGTCAGATGACCAAAACCCGCGTCAGAAAACACTTGTCCTGTTTCCAGACAAACCTAACCTAATCTAACCTAATCTAATCTAACCTAACCTAACCTAACCTAACCTAACCTAACCTAACCTAACGCCCCGGAAACCTTCATCATATATCACCCAACACTTTGAATAAGTATTAAAGCAAATTCAGCCCATCAAGCAAAATATAACAACGTTAATATTGCAACAAAATATTATAAAATAACAATAATAATTAAAATAACCCAAATATTTATTAAAAATAACGTTAATATTTATTAAAATAACGCTAATACTAATAAAAATAACCCTAATTATTAAAATACCGCTTATAATAATTAAAATAACTAATTAAAATAACGTTAATACTAATTAAAATAACTATTAAAATAACCCTAATTATTAAAATAACGCTAATATATTTTTTTAAAAATAACATTAATATTAATTAAAAAAGCCTTAAGATTTATTAAATATTATAAAATTAAAATAACATTACATATTTATTAAAATAAATTTAATATTTATTAAAATAACGTAAGATATTTATTAAAATGACGTTATTTAAATAACAAACATTTTTATGGACTTTTCAAAAGATTTTTTTAAAATATGTGAAATATAGATGTACTGAAATATTATTTTATAGCACATTTCGACGATTCAGTGCGGTTTCAATCGTTTTCTGACAAACCTCAATATTTAACTAATTTATGCATATATGCTACGTGAAAAAATATATGATTTGTCTTACTTTTCAAATAAAATGCAATTAAAGCAGCAGTTTCGATTGAAAGTGTTATTTTTCAACTACTTTTATTGCAAAACAATAGAAAATGCCCGTTATTCCTTTTAAACTTTGCTTTTGTGGCTTACACGATGACCTTTTGACAAAAAATGGCTAAATTTCAATAATTCTTGCTAGTTTTCGATGTAAAACAAAAACATAGAATAAAATAAATAAAATTTACATAAATAAAATAAAATTTACACAAATTTCATTTTAAACTTTCTGAAACATATTTACAAAGTTAAAAATGAGCAGTTTTTCTAGATTTGCGAGCAGCAACAAATCACTTTCCCGTTTAAGCCCCCAAATGTTGTCTGCCATCATGTTTTCATTATAAGATCCCTGATATCTGTGTTCAAAGTCCATTATATATTGGTGGAAACGTCCCCGTGCTCCTCTGAGTATGCTCCCATATTCTCCTTGACATTGTCAAGATGAGCATCAAGGATATGGACCTTAAGGGACATCCTACAGCCCATCTGACCATAGCTTTTTACCAAGGTCTCAACAAGTTCCACATAATTGTCAGCCTTGTTGTTGCCCAGAAAGCCCTGTGCTACAGCAACACAACTTTCCCAGGCTTCCTTTTCCTTCTATGTGAGCTTCTTTGGAAATTCTGAGCACTCCATGATGTTCCTGACTTGTGGTCCAGTGAAGATGCCAGCCTTCACCTTAGAATGTGAATGTTCACTCTCTAGAAAGGAAATAGAATGGGGGGAGATATGACTGAGGTATATAAATGTAAAACAGGAATCAATAAAGAGGATGTAAATAAAGTGCTGAAACTATTTAACAAGACAGGACTCGCAGCAATGGGTTTAAGTTGAAAAAATTAAGATTTAGAAAGGACATAGAAATACTTTGGTAGTGACAGGCCCACAGTCACCAGTGCTACAACACTCTGGGTAGACAGACCCACAGTCACCAGTGCTACAACACTCTGGGTAGACAGACCCACAGTCACCAGTGCTACAACACTCTGGGTAGACAGACCCACAGTCACCAGTGCTACAACACTCTGGGTAGACAGACCCACAGTCACCAGTGCTACAACACTCTGGGTAGTGACAGACCCACAGTCACCAGTGCTACAACACTCTGGGTAGTGACAGGCCCACAGTCACCAGTGCTACAACACTCTGGGTAGACAGACCCACAGTCACCAGTGCTACAACACTCTGGCCCCGTAGTGTACCACTGGAGGACCCACAGTCACCAGTGCTACAACACTCTTGGAAGTAGACAGGACACCACAGTCACCAGTGCTACAACACTCTGGGTAGACAGACCCACAGTCACCAGTTCTACAACACTCTGGGTAGTGACAGGACCACAGTCACCAGTGCTACAACACTCTGGGTAGACAGACCCACAGTCACCAGTGCTACAACACTCTGGGTAGACAGACCCACAGTCACCAGTGCTACAACACTCTGGGTAGACAGACCCACAGTACCAGTCTACCTCTGGGTGTGAAGCACAGTCACCAGTCTCAACTGGGAGTGCAGACCTCCAGTGAAACAGATTTTCAATATCATGTTTTATAACATTGGTTCAATATATCTTATTTTAGGTTAATGTATCAGTCTGTGAGAGAATCCCTTAAGATAATGTTCAGTGTTTAACCAAGTCGTTCAGATCCCACTGAGGTGTACAATATTAATGCCCATTATTAAATTATTTATGTTTCAGTGGTATCCATTACGGTTGCTGTTTCAGAGACCAATACCTCACATTGTAATTTTTGATCTATAGTAAATACTCGATGATTTTATGTTTAGTATTATAATTATTTCTGTTTATGAATACTGTATTGTATTACCAACCTGTATTCAATGTGTGTACTCATCAAATTATAATAACCAAATTTTGGTTGCTGGGGACGAGTCATAGCTCCTGTCCCTGCTTCTTCACTGGTCGCTACTAGGTCCACTCTCCCTGCTCCATGAGCTTCAGCATACCTCTTCTTAAAGCAATGTATGGATCCTGCCTCCACCACATCACTCTCCAGACTATTCCACTTCCTGACAACTCTTTGAGTGAAGAAATACTTCCTAACATCCCTGTGATTCATCTGAGTCTTCAACTACCAGTTGTGACCCCTTGTTGCTGTGTCCATCTCTGGAACATCCTGTCTCTGTCCACCTTGTCTATTCCTCTCACCTTGTTTGTTCCTCTCTCCTGTCCTCCAGTGTCGTCAGGTCGATTTCCCTTAACTTCTCCTCGTAGGACATACCCCTTAACTCCGTGTGTATGTGTATGTGCGCACGTGTGTGTGTGTATGTGCGCACGTGTGTGTGTGTGTTTAGGAATATATTTCAGACAATGCGCACACATTATAAATGCATAAACTCATTACGCAATTTGACCAGAGTATAAAAGTGTTTACCAGTACAAATGTTGTTATGTTTCAGTGGATCAGAGTTAAATCGCACACCAGACAAAAATATATATTAGTATATTCCGTGAACGCAACTTGTGATGTAATCATCGCAATAAACAAACCTTTGCTAATACCAAAAAAAAAAAATAATTAAACTGATTATGAGTGTTTACAAACGGAATTGCAATTATTTCCGACTGTGAGTGAAGGGCGAACACACACACACACAAACACACACACACAAATAGACATACACAAACACATAGACACAAATACACACACACACAGTGAAGCGGCGGGGCCAGGAGCTGTGAATCGACCCCTGCAACCACAACTAGGTGAGTACACACACACACACACACAGAATGTTCCAGAGATGGAACACAGCAACAAGGGGACACAGTTGGAAGTTGAAGACTCAGATGAATCACAGGGATGTTAGGAAGTATTTCTTCAGTCACAGAGTTGTCGGGAAGTGGAATAGCTTGGGAAGCGATGTAGTGGAGGCAGGTTCCATACATAACTTTAAGAAGAGGTATGATAAAGCTCATGGTGCAGGGAGAGTGACCCAGTAGCGGCCAGTGTAGAGGCGGGGCCAGGAGCTATGTCTCGACCCCTGCAACCACAACTAGGTGAGTACAACTAGGTGAGTACTAATTATCACCATGCACTAGTGAAAGGAGCCAGAGGTAATGTCCGAACATCAATATCTACAAATCAGTGGAAGCTGGAGAAGTTGCTGAGATGTACAAGACAACAAATGTTGTCCCAGTAAATAAGAAAGGAGTAAGACAAGAAACATTAAGCTAAACACTATTATCACTGACATTCACACTTTGTAAGATGATCGAGACGATAGTCTGAAGAATAGTGCTGGAGCATCTAGAAAAGAGTGAGCTTGTAAACAATAACCAGACTGTGATCAAAGTGGAGAGAACAAGACGAAGCCACAGCTGGTCCTGGACAAACTGCAGGATTAGTCTGCCAGGTGGTTTATTGAAATTCTGCCATTGAAAATGCAAGAATATGCCAATTATGAAAGGAAAAAGAGGGCCAAAAACTTAGTATAACCTCAGGAAACGAAGAGCAGAAATCTCACTCAACGAGAAGGACCTCGGGGTGAGCACTGTACCGAGAATATCTCCTGAGGTGAACATCAATCCAGAAATGCGCATCAGATATATTAGCTGCCAGTAGTCTTAGAAGCAGTCATTCACAACACAATACACTGCATACGTCAGGCACATCTTGCAGTATGCAGCACTAGTACGGAGCCCACACCACATCAATCATATAAAAAACTGGAAAAAAAAAAATGGCAACATGACTAGCCTGGAGTAAGAAACTCGAGGGGTGACATAATAATGACATACAAAATACTAAGAGGAATTGATAGGGTGGACAGGGACAGATTGTTCGAGAGACGGAAAATAGGAACTTGGGGTACAGCTGGAAGTTGAAAACACAGATAAGTCACAGAGATGTTAGGAAATATTTCTTTAGGCTCAGAGTGGTCAGGAAATGGAACAACTTGGACAGTGAAGTGGTATACGTAGAACCCACACATAGCTTTAAGAATAGGTATGAGAAGGTTCATATGTATTATTAAAGACATAAGAGAGCGAGTCCAGGAGCCAGAGGAACTAGATGAGAACCGGAGCCAGGAGCTGTGAATAGGCCCCTGCAATTACATCGCCAATAATACGCATTAACAGTGCAGTGTTAGCGGTATATGCAAGCTTAGCAAATCTGAAAAAAATCTTTCAGAATTTTATGTATAACACAAGTTATTGCAATCAGTGAGTACCCGACACCATGATGAAGCCCACAGGCTCAGTCAAGCTGGCGAGAAGTTCCATAACGTTCGAAGTTTTGTACCCAGACTAGTACGAGAACTGATAAGAATTGACTATGAGGCGTGATTTAAGGAACTGAACCTGACAACCTTGTGGGAAAGAAGATATGGGAAGACATGACTATGACATACAAAATAATAAAAATAATTGATAGGGCAAACGATGATAGACTGAAATAAGAGGATCATGATCAAGAGGACACAAGTGGAATCCGAAGCCAGAGTTGAACAACAAGAATGTGAGACCGGGTGGTTGACAACTGTTTTGGTTTTGACGAGGCGGTGGTGGAAGCAAAATGAATAAATATATTAAGAATAAAAGACAAGTGTTGCGACCTCAATAAAAAGACGCAACAAATGTTATGAATATATTGCTTTTTCACATAATTTTATATTGTTGAGTTTTTCGTTTACAGCTAAAACGAAAATTTCATACTTTATATTATCATAATTTGACTTTTATTTTTAGCTTACGTACACAGGTAGGATATGACAACTACACCTCTCATTGTGCTCGTTGAAGGAGAGTTTTGACTGGCTGTCAGCACGCTGCTGACAGCTCGCTTGTTTCGAAGTTCCTGTCAGGCTCCGGCTGGTACAAGTAACTCTATATTGTATTTGCGAATCCTGTTTCTCTCTTGCTGCTCGTGGTGGTGGTAACACCTCCACCTCTACTCTGTCTGGCAGAACACTATTCTCCTCAGCTCATGTTATTTGGACTGTTTTGGGTAAAGTATGTCTCCTCTGTTGAGATGGGACATACATCTCGTAACTCTGTGCAATGCTGTTCACAGAGCATTATTTAGATTTAGTGATTTTTTGACGTTTTCAGAGTTTGTGTGTTGTGAGACACTCTCTTTATCTCTGGTCCTGAGTTCATATCTCGACCTATAATGTTCTGACATCTACGCACTGTTGTAGTCGGGAAATTGAAATTGCTGAACTCAGTTTCAGTAATATGGAAGTTTTGTGCCTTGTGTAGGATCTTATGAAGGTCCACAGCTAAGGTCGTCTTGGTCTCTTTATTTCTTGGCTGACGCTGTGCTGTTCACTGCTGCTTCGATCATTATAGCTATTTGACGAATGGGTCGTTATATAGTTCAAGCTATCTGATTGCCTCGAGGGTCCAGAAGTTAGCTTAATTAGGGACTTGTTGTCAATCAGATTCTAAGTCTAACTTGAGTCAATCCAAGCACATACTAAGTACTTACACAAACACACACACCTACACACTATTACTATTGTACTTATGAATACATCTCATCATAACAACGTACCAGACAGTACATGTGAAGAGTTGTACAGTATTATATCAAATGTGCCCATAGCACCATATGATTATATGTACAGAATAAATATGATATATAAGTATACTAATTTATTCTCCAAGAATTGTGTAGGAACTTATCTCCTTAATTATTCAAGTTACATTAGCTGTGTTTATTACCACCTACACACATTTGTTATTAAAGATCTCAACGTTTATTTGGTTTGTATTTATCCAGTTGCAGTCTAAAAAGCGCTATTGAGAAGCTATATCATTTAAGGGATAAGTGGACAAGCATATACTCTGAGAAACTGTTATGAAACCAGAAACAAGCTAGAAACTAGAGGGGGATCAAATTTTAGTATTCTCTGGAGATATCTTCACTTAACAGAAGTACCATTTTGTAACAAGGCCCATGAGGCCAGAAATTAGTGACTCCGACGAACGTAGTTTAGGAGGCGGGACCAGGAGCTGAATCGCCACACTTGCAAACACAAGACGATGAATACATACATACACACACATGATGACTATATCTTAGACAAATTGTTCACAGTGTTCATCACTAAGGTTCATCCAAGTTTAGCGTAAAGGTAAAGGCGAGAATGAAGGAAATGAATCTTGAGGAACAACCGACATCCCAGTAGATAAAAGCTGACAACAGCTCTTATACAATATTCCTGTGATCATTGTGATGACTGACCAAGAAATCTGCGCTAGTGTTCTTGAATGCCACTCTTGCTCTCAGCTCAGCATCTTGGAGACTCGTCAAAATAAGGATCATTTAGTAATTTCCAAGTTTGAGGTCAGGTGAAACTCTCTTCCTTCAGTCTTGGCATCAATAACTTTAGGAAATCTCTCCTTCAGAAAGGCAAAGCCTGCACCTTTGTCCAAAGTTTTGACGAAGTTTTTAATGAGGCCTAACTTGAAGTGTGAAGGCGGAAGTATGCCCTTTGGATCGACTAACGGCCTGTGTTGAATGTTCTTCTCGGCTGCCTCATACGATTCTCGAGTTGGTCACATACGTTGCATATAGTGCTGCTTTGCAACTCGACTGTCCCACAGGCACAACAAACAGCAGTACTTTGTAAATCAACTTTGAACACCAAAAACAAACTTGTTACTTCTAGTGTACGACAGATTTTCCACCCAAACTTATCCTAATCGATCGGAGTGACAAGTTCTTGTATTGTTTCACATGTTTCTTTCAAGTCTCTACCGAGAGCAAAAGACAGATTTGGTACGGTGGTGCCGTTGTGAAATACAACTGGCTTCACACTTGTTTTGCTGGAATCAGTAAACAAACTCCACACTGCAGAATCATGATGTTTGCCCAAAGCATTGACAAATCATTTCCATCAAAACAGTAACATATTTATTCTTCCATTTTAAAGTAAGTTTCAGGACTTTTCTGTTACTTTCTGAATAAACTAATTTTTTTTTTTTTGACTAGGTGCAGTAAATTCTAGTGACACAATCTTGAACGAAGTCGTCTGAATGCAGAAGGTAGATCTGGATGTTATTTTGGATTTGTTTTTTTAGATGAAAACCCTGAGGCTTTTGTGATAAAGATATATCAATCTGTAGTGAAATCCTTTGGTTCCCTCCATACCATCGTGACTGCAGATGACATGCTTGACTTCCTTCCAGGAGTTGGAGCAAGTCACACAACAGTGATGAAGTGCCCACAGATTGTTTTGACCTCCGACCTACACAACAAGGTGGTCAAAATAGGTTGTTTGCACAAGAGGTGTGATGTTTCTTCTTTGCTGTGTCAGGGTAAAGCTGCCACGTATATAACAAAAAAAAAAAACATTACTGACGCTTAGGTAGCTACGAGGCATTGTAGGCTTAAAACCTGACAGTTAAAAATACGACTTTGAAAAAGAGAAAACATACAATTCATTAGTGCTAAAACAATCTCATAAATTCACAAGAATCAAACAGAACTATAAATCATCTTCCATAAAATGACCAAACACTTTGTAAACAATAATACAGTTGAAAAATAATTATGGTGAGGTTTGGGTTCTATTTCACAGCAACAGTACCTGGGGGACCAAAACTAAGTTCACATATGAATGTAGTGTTCCAAAATTAGTTATAAACATTTGTTCTTAAACGTGAACTGTAACCTTTGTTTTTCCAGTGTAATCAGAGAACCACCAAAATATTAATATATTTAATTGATACAGCAACATAAGCGAGTAGTTAGACTGTTGGGTTTAGTCCTGACTCTTTCTCTTCTACTTCAGCTCTTCCTCTCACCGGCTATTCTTCTTCTGTCCCCACTTCCCCCTCGCCCCTAGTGGGTCCTTACCTGAGAGTCTGAACTAACTAACTAACAGCAACACCAGCTGTAGAAGCAATAGAAGCATTAGTAGCAGTAACAGCAGAAGCAGTAATTTTAAGAGCAATAGCAGTAATATCAGTAGTAACAGTAATAGCAGTAGCAGCGGCAGCAGCAACAGCAACATCAGCAGCAGCAATAACAACAACAGCAATAACATCACGTTAACTAATACTTGGTACTAGCAATAACATCACGTTAACTAATACTTGGTACTAGCAATAACATCACGTTAACTAATACTTGGTACTAGCAATAACATCACGTTAACTAATACTTGGTAGCAGCAATAACATCACGTTAACTAATACTTGGTAGTAGCAATAACATCACGTTAACTAATACTTGGTACTAGCAATAACATCACGTTAACTAATACTTGGTACTAGCAATAATATCACGTTAACTAATACTTGGTAGCAGCAATAACATCACGTTAACTAATACTTGGTACTAGCAATAATATCACGTTAACTAATACTTGGTAGCAGCAATAACATCACGTTAACTAATACTTGGTACTAGCAATAAGGTGCTCTGGTCTGACGCTGGTAAATACTTGACTCTAAAAATACCAAAATTGCTGAGTGTAACGAGGCAGGAATTATCGTGGGTGTAGATGGGTGGCAACGATACCTTGAGTGGGTGTAGATGGGTGGCAACGATACCTTGAGTGGGTGTAGATGGGTGGCAACGATACCTTGAGTGGGTGTAGATGGGTGGCAACGATACCTTGAGTGGGTGTAGATGGGTGGCAACGATACCTTGAGTGGGTGTAGATGGGTGGCAACGATACCTTGAGTGGGTGTAGATGGGTGGCAACGATACCTTGAGTGGGTGTAGATGGGTGGCAACAATACCTTGAGTGGGTGTAGATGGGTGGCAACAATACCTTGAGTGGGTGTAGATGGGTATCAACGATACCTTGAGTGGGTGTAGATGGGTGGCAACGATACCTTGAGTGGGTGTAGATGGGTGGCAACGATACCTTGAGTGGGTGTAGATGGGTGGCAACGATATCTTGAGTGGGTGTAGATGGGTGGCAACGATACCTTGAGTGGGTGCAGATGGGTGGCAACAATACCTTGAGTGAGCAGAAGTTGATCCACGATACTTCAAGTGGAGGAAGATGATCCACGATACCTGCAGTGATTAATTAGCCAGGCGAGGTGAAGAGCCACATTTCCACTTCAACATCCACACACTTCACCCAGGTGATGGATGGAGCACAGTAGGGTACCAGGTGAATGATCCAGAACCTAGCAAGACCAGGTGAATGATCCAGAACCTAGCAAGACCAGGTGAATGTTCCAGAACCTAGCAAGACCAGGTGAATGATCCAGAACCTAGCAAGACCAGGTGAATGATCCAGAACCTAGCAAGACCAGGTGAATGTTCCAGAACCTAGCAAGACCAGGTAAATGTTCCAGAACCTCGCAAGACCAGGTGAATGATCCAGAACCTAGCAAGACCAGGTGAATGATCCAGAACCTAGCAAGACCAGGTGAATGTTCCAGAACCTAGCAAGACCAGGTGAATGGTCCAGAACCTAGCAAGACCAGATGAATGATCCAGAACCTAGCAAGACCAGGTGAATGATCCAGAACCTAGCAAGACCAGGTGATTGGTCCAGGACCTAGCAAGACCAGGTGAATGGTCCAGGACCTAGCAAGACCAGGTGAATGGTCCAGTACACAGCAAGACCTGGTGAATGGTCCAGAACCTAGCAAGACCAGGTGAATGATCCAGAACCTAGCAAGACCAGGTGAATGATCCAGAACCTAGCAAGACCAGGTGAATGTTCCAGAACCTAGCAAGACCAGGTGAATGGTCCAGGACCTAGCAAGACCAGGTGAATGGTCCAGGACCTAGCAAGACAAGGTGAATGGTCCAGAACCTAGCAAGACCAGGGGAATGATCCAGAACCTAGCAAGACCAGGTGAATGATCTAGAACCTAGCAAGACCAGATGAATGATCCAGAACCTAGCAAGACCAGGTGAATGATCCAGAACCTAGCAAGACCAGGTGAATGGTCCAGGACCTAGCAAGATCAGGTGAATGGTCCAGTACACAGCAAGACCAGGTGAATGGTCCAGAACCTAGTAAGACCAGATGAATGGTCCAGAACCTAGCAAGACCAGGTGAATGATCCAGAACCTAGCAAGACCAAGTGAATGGTCCAGGACCTAGCAAGACCAGGTGAATGGTCCAGAACCTAGCAAGACCAGGTGAATGCTCCAGGACCTAGCAAGACCAGGTGAATGGTCCAGGACCTAGCAAGACCAGGTGAATGGTCCAGGACCTAGCAAGACCAGGTGAATGGTCCAGAACCTAGCAAGACCAGGTGAATGATCCAGGACCTAGCAAGACCAGGTGAATGGTCCAGGACCTAGCAAGACCAGGTGAATGGTCCAGGACCTAGCAAGACCAGATGAATGGTCCAGGACCTAGCAAGACCATGTCAAGTGCTGATCCCAACACAACACTGAGATAATACACCACGAGGTGCTGACCTCAACACAACACTGGGATCATATAACACGACTTCAACATAACACGGGGAAGGTTTTCGCCTAGAAGAGCGTGTTTTGGTTTTCTTCTTGTTGTGTGGGAAGGAAGACTGACGGGTCTACCAGTTTAAGTGTATAAACTGCAGCTGCATTTTAAATTCGATCCCTCGATGGCATATAGTTAGACGCTAATGAAGGGCTTTTGATCAAAGGTACGTTCTTGATTACCCCTTCTCTTCCCATTACCTAGTCGTCGTACAACTCAAACGTGGTGAAGGATGGTAAAGGAACTTGCATGAACGTCCAGGAGGATGGAAGTGCTCCTTGCAAAGTAGCAGAGCTGTGAGAGGAACACTATTTCACAAGATGGAGGGAGATGGAACACCTGTCAAGATATGAAGAATCACATAGACAAGAAAATAACGTTAAAAATCGAATGCGACTATAAAATGGGTATTCTTACGGACAAAGTAACAATTCGGAAGTGAAATGTAAAGGTAAATGATTGTGTTCCAGCGTTATCGAACTCTCTAATGGTGCTCAAGTTGATGTCAGTGTTGTCCTTATCTTAAGTTTTTTTTTTATCACCTTAAGAGTTTTACAGGTTTCTGAGGATATTACTACTTAGTAGCGTCCTCAGAAAAATGACGCGATAATTATTTTATATTTCTTCTTTTCTCTAATATTATATTGCTAATGTTATTTTCGTTAATAGCTGAAGCGAAAATATCACGTTTATTAGTATTACCGTATATATTTAGCTATATATATATATATATATATATATATATATATATATATATATATATATATATATATATATATATATATATATATAATACCTAAACTACACTCTAAAATGAGCTATGATGGGCTAACCAAGCTGGTAAGGTGGTCTTTTGCTGTGTTGGGACGGGTGTTAAGCCGGCGGACACCTGATACCTCACCCGCAGCGTCTGCTTCGTTCTCTCTTTATGTGGACATCAACAAGGCAACACTTCTCCTCTCTACTCTGTCTGGGAGAACGCTGCTCTCTCTCTCTCTCATGTTTTGTAGACTATGTTTTATGGTAGAGTATGTTACGGTTGGTGAGTCAGAACATACATGTCGTTACATCTCGTTACTCTGTAACGAGATGTAACATTTTCTGAGGTTGTGTCATGAGACTCTCACTATGCTTCAGGTTCCGAGTCTAACTCTACACCTACCTTGTTCTGTGTTTACTTTAGTTTAACATCTTTATTATGCACCGTACACCCATCCTGTGGGCGAAAGTCAAAAGATTACAGGGGCACATAATGGGTCCAAGGAAACCATACCCCGGGGGGGGGGGGGTTCAAACCCGCGGTCAGAGAGTCTCAAAACTAACAGGAGTTTTGAGACTCCCTGATTGCGGGTTCGAACCCCACCCGTGGTATGGTTTGTTTGCAATCGTGTCATCACGATTTCGTGAGTCAGGTCCAAGGACTGGGCCGCAAAGATTTGGTAGCTGGTCACAATTATAATGAGTTATTTATGCAGACATGAATTAGGTCACATACACGCAAAAAAAAATAAAGTGGTAATTCGTTATTTACAGTGAGCAAAGTCAGGTTTTTTTTTCCAGAATGGTTGGTAATAGTATACCACTGTGGATAAAATACTTTGATATTTCTTGAACATTTCTGAGTGAGTTGTTTCTCAATTCATTCATTTTTAATCGCACTCCAGTGTGACAACTGTCCATCTGGCAAAGTTTACATTTTGTTTGGTCTACATCTGGTGATTTAACCGCCCAGATACTGGAAGCCCAGCTGGAGCCGGCCGATAGTAACGTCCAAGAGTCTACTTATTTAGTTGGAAGCACCATAGACGTGTGGGTCCTCCTGTATCACAGAATGATGATGGATGGACTGCCTTCCTCTGATTGGCATCTACACACTGTTGTTGTCGGGGTTTAGAAGTTGCTAAACTGAAATTCAGTAATTTTTTTTTTTTTACTTTGTGTGGACATGTCGATTGTCCAGTTAGGGTTTTTTTTTTCTCACGTCTGTTTTGTGCATTTTGTTGTTTAGTGAACTGGTCGCTATACTTTTTTATGTAAGTTGTTCTCGGTCAGATGTTAGTTTACTTAGAGACTTGTTTTGTCAGGCACACACACACACACACACACAGTAGCGGCCAGTGAAGAGGCGGGGCCAGGAGCTATAACTCGACTCCTGCAACCACAACTAGGTGAGTACAACTAGGTGAGTACACACACACAGAGGAGAGGAAACTGAAGGTGTGGTACACCAACACTGATGGAATAACTAATAAGTGAGAGGAGTGGCATGAAAGAGTCAGAGAGGCATCACCGGACATCATAGCCCTCACTGAAACCAAGCTCACAGGGATGATAACAGATGCCATCTTTCCATCGGAATATCACATCCTGAGGAAAGACAGAGGGAACAGAGGGGGTGGAGGAGTGGCACTGTTGATCAAAAACCGATGGGATTTTGAGGAGCTGGAGAGAGGAGACAGAGGAGAAGCAAGAGATTATATAATAGGAATGCTGCGGTCTGGAGATCCTAAGGTGGTAATTGCAGTGGTGTATAACCCACCACAGAACAGCAGGAGGCTAAGGCAAGAGTATGATGAGAGTAACAGAGCGATGGTTGACACACTGGCAGAAGCTGCCGGAAGGGCGCATGCGAGCAGGGCGAAGTTACTGATTATGGGTGACTTCAACCAAAAGGAAATCGATAGGGAGAACTTACAGCCACATGGGGGCCAAGAAACGTGGAGGACTAAGATGATGGAGGTGGTACTGGAAAATCTTATGTACCAACACGTAAGGGACACTACCAGAGAGAGAGGAGAGGATGATCCAGCGAGACTGGACCTAGTATTCACCCTGAGTAGTGCAGATATTGAGGACATCACACATGAAAGACTCCTTGGGGCCAGTGATCATATGGTTTTAAGCTTCGAATACATAGTGGAGATCCAAGTGGAGGGAGAAGCAGGAAGGGCCGGACGAACGAAGCCAAACTACAAGAAAAGAGACTATGTAGGCATGAAGAACTTCTTGCATGGAGTTCAGTGGGACAGGGAGCTGGCAGGGAAGTCAGTAAACGAGATGATGGAATACATGACAAATATATGCAAGGAAGCTGAGGAGAGGTGTGCTAGGGAATGGAAGAAGTATAGAAGGCAAAAGACCCAGGAGAATAAGGAGAGCAGTCGTAGAGCCAGAAACGAGTATGCGCAGGTGAGAAGGGAGGCCCAAAGACAATACGAGAATGACATAGCAGCGAAAGCCAAATCTGACCCAAAGCTGTTGTACAGCCACATCAGGAGGAGAACAACAGTCAAGGACCAGGTAATCAGGCTGAGGAAGGAAGGAGGAGAGGTCACAAGACATGACCGCGAAGTGTGTGAGGAGCTCAACATGAGATTCAAAGAAGTGTTCACAGAGGAGGTAGAAAGGCCTTCAGAAAGGCGGAGAGGTGGGGTACACCATCAGGTGTTGGACACAATACATACAACTGAGGTGGAAGTGAAGAGGCTGCTAAGCGAGCTAGATACCTCAAAGGCGATGGGGCCGGATAACATTTCTCCATGGATCCTGAGAGAGGGAGCAGAGGCGCTATGTGTACCACTAACAACAATCTTCAACACATCCATCGAAGCAGGGCGACTACCTGAGGTATGGAAGACAGCAAATGTAGTCCCAATTTTTAAAAAAGGAGACAGACACGAAGCACTAAACTACAGACCAGTTTCATTGATATGTATAGTATGCAAAGTAATGGAGAAGATTATCTGGAGAAGAGTGGTGGAGCACCTAGAAAGGAATGAGCTAATCAACGACGGCCAACACGGTTTCAGGGACGGGAAATCCTGTGTCACAAACCTACTGGAGTTCTATGACAGGGTGACAGCAGTAAGACAAGAGAGAGAGGGGTGGGTAGATTGCATATTCTTGGACTGTAAGAAGGCGTTTGACACAGTCCCACACAAGAGATTAGGGCAGAAGCTGGAGGACCAGGCAGGGATAACAGGGAAGGCACTACAATGGATCAGGGAATACCTGTCAGAAAGACAGCAGCGAGTCATGGTCCGTGGCGAGGTGTCAGAGTGGGCGCTGGTGACGAGTGGGGTTCCACAGGGGTCAGTCCTAGGACCGGTGCTGTTTCTGGTATTTGTGAACGACATGACGGAAGGAATAGACTCCAAAGTGTCCCTGTTTGCAGATGATGTGAAGTTGATGAGAAGAATTCAATCGGACGAGGACCAGGCAGAACTACAAAGGGATCTGGACAGGCTGCAAGCCTGGTCCAGCAATTGGCTCCTGGAGTTCAACCCCACCAAGTGCAAAGTCATGAAGATTGGGGAAGGGCAAAGAAGACCGCAGACAGAATACAGTCTAGGGGGGCCAGAGACTACAAACCTCAATCAAGGAAAAAGATCTTGGGGTGAGTATAACACCAGGCACATCTCCTGAGGCGCACATCAACCAAATAACTGCTGCAGCATACGGGCGCCTAGCAAACCTAAGAACAGCATTCCGACATCTTAATAAAGAATCGTTCAGGACCTTGTACACTGTGTACGTTAGGCCCATACTGGAGTATGCAGCACCAGTTTGGAACCCACATCTAGACACGCACGTAAAGAAGCTCGATAAAGTGCAAAGGTTTGCAACAAGACTAGTCCCGGAGCTAAGGGTTTGCCCTACGAGGAGAGGTTAAGGGAAATCGACTTGGCGACACTGGAGGACAGGAGAGAAAGGGGGGACATGATAACGACATATAAAATACTGAGAGGAATTGACAAGGTTGACAGAGACAGAATGTTCCAGAGATGGGACACAGCAACAAGGGGACACAGTTGGAAGTTGAAGACTCAGATGAATCACAGGGATGTTAGGAAGTATTTCTTCAGTCACAGAGTGGTCGGGAAGTGGAATAGCTTGGGAAGAGATGTAGTGGAGGCAGGTTCCATACATAGCTTTAAGGAGAGGTATGATAAAGCTTATGGCGCAGGGAGAGTGACCCAGTAGCGGCCAGTGTAGATGCGGGGCCAGGAGCTATGTCTCGACCCCTGCAACCACAACTAGGTGAGTACAACTAGGTGAGTACACACACACACACACATACATACAACAGGCCTAGTGTCTAATCGACATGTGCCTAGGACAAAATGGTAACTAACTAACACACACACACACACGGGGCTACACACACACATGGCATGGTGGCTAGCGCTCTTGCTTCACGCACGGAGGGCCCGGGTTCAATTCCCGGCGGGGCCGAAACATTTCGAAGAGAGTGACCCAGTAGCGGCCAGTGAAGAGGCGGGGCCAGGAGCTATGACTTGACCCCTGCAACCACAACTAGGTGAGTACACACACTCACACAAACAGGACACATCAACAAGGGGACACAGTTGGAAGTTGAAGACTCAGATGAATCACAGGGATGTTAGGAAGTATTTCTTCAGTCACAGAGTGGACGGGAAGTGGAATAGTTTGGGAAGCGATGTAGTGGAGGCAGGTTCCATACATAGCTTTAAGAAGAGGTATGATAAAGCTCATTGCGCAGGGAGAGTGACCCAGTAGTGAAGAGGCGGGGCCAGGAGCTATGACTGACCCCTGCAACAACAACTAGGTGAGTACACACACACACACACACACACACACACACACACCACACACACACACACCCACACACACCTCACACACACACACCTCACACACACACACCTCACACACACACACACACACACACACCACACACACACACACACACACACACACACACACACACACACACCCCACACACACACCTCACACACACACACCTCACACACACACACCTCACACACACACACACACACACACCTCACATACACACACACCCACAACAGCCCCTGTGGCCTGGTGGCTAAAGCTCTCGCTTCACGCACGGAGGGCTCGGGTTCAATTCCCGACAGGGGGGAAACATTTCGAGGTGTTTCCTTACACACACACACACACACACACACACACACATAAAACAGGCCTAGTGTCTAATTGACATGTGCCTAGGACAAAATGGTAACTAACAGGGAGAGTGACCCAGTAGCGGCCAATGAAGAGGCGGGGCCAGGAGCTATGAATCGACGCCTACAACCACAGCTAGGTGAGTACAACTAGGTGAGTATACACACACACACACACACACACACACGCGCGCGCGCGCGCCCCGATGGCATGGTGGCTAGCGCTCTTGCTTTACGCACGGAGGGCCCGGGTTCAATTCCCGACGGGGCCGAAACATTTCGAAGTGTTTCGTACACACACACAACAGGCCTAGTTTCTAATCGACATGTGCCTTGGACAAAATGGTAACTAACATTATTCTCTCTTTTTCTTTTCAGTACAATAAAGTAACGTACCAGATGATAGAGTGTTGCAATTAATGTGCTAAAAGCACAGCTTAAATGAAATGTACAGAATATAGAATACCTTCGTATTAAGTTACTGAAGCTGTGCACTTGGTGAGGTGTAGAAGCCTGTTAAGTTACTGAAGCTGTGCACTTGGTGAGGTGTAGAAGCCTGTTAAGTTACTGAAGCTGTGCACTTGGTGAGGTGTAGAAGCCTGTTAAGTTACTGAAGCTGTGCACTTGGTGAGGTGTAGAAGCCTGTTAAGTTACTGAAGCTGTGCACTTGGTGAGGTGTAGAAGCCTGTTAAGTTACTGAAGCTGTGCACTTGGTGAGGTGTAGAAGCCTGTTAAGTTACTGAAGCTGTGCACTTGGTGAGGTGTAGAAGCCTGTTAAGTTACTGAAGCTGTGCACTTGGTGAGGTGTAGAAGCCTGTTAAGTTACTGAAGCTGTGCACTTGGTGAGGTGTAGAAGCCTGTTAAGTTACTGAAGCTGTGCACTTGGTGAGGTGTAGAAGCCTGTTAAGTTACTGAAGCTGTGCACTTGGTGAGGTGTTGAAGCCTGTTAAGTTACTGAAGCCTATTTCCTTATTTCTAATTTACGTTTAAGTGTAAATATTATTAAGTTTAGACACTCTTCTCTTATTAAAGTTCACAAAATTGTATTGTTAATATTTATTCAACCAGTTGCAAACCAGTTAGCTTAATTGCAAAGCGCTATGAGAAGCCCAGTGTTACAAGACCTGTTACAAGACCTGTTACAAGGCCTGTTACAAGACCTGTTACAAGACCTGTTACAAGGCCAGAAGGAGGGTAGATGCTGGAGGGGGATCAGTAAGTTGACTTAGTATTTCTCTGGTAGATGTCTGTGCTAATTGATATCACATTTTGTAACATAATAACTATCACTACTACTAATTCTAGTACTACTTCTACTAATAATATGTATATTAGTATTACTATTACTACTACTAATAATAACAACAGTAATAATAATGAATATCTGTTTTTGTGAGTAAATAACATTAAAGATAGAAAGGGAGGAGAAAATTTTTTATTTTTTAGCTAACACACATGTATATGTAAATAACTCTTTTTACCTTATTCCTAGTATACATATATCCTTTATAATATAATAACATATATATCCTACAATATAAAATATTAAAGTATAAAAAGGACCCTAATGGAAATAAGTCACTCTGACTGACTTTTTTGGGTTATCCTGGAGGGTTCTCTACACATATGCTGCTATGTATGATAATGTATGTAAATGTATTTGTGTATACCTGAATAAACTTACTTACTAAACTTCAAAAGATTATATATACAGTACACTAAACAGCACTCTGGATACATCACTCAGGACACAGAACTAAGGACAAAGTACTCAGGAAACAACGCTCTTGACACAGCACACTATACATAGCTCTCTGGACACATCACTCTGGACACATCACTCTGGACACAACAATCTGGATATAGCACACAAAACATAACACTCTGAACACATCACTTCGGACATATCACTCTGGACACATCACTCCGGACACATCACTTCGGACACATCACACTAAAGACAACACACTAAACACAGAACAATGACTGCCAGAGTTATGAACAAACAGTATGATATGATCTTCACCACGAACAACGAGGAACTGAGACATAACAACCATTAAGAACAGAATGGCCACAATATAGTGTCACAACACAGTAGTCACAACATAGTGTCACAACACAGTGGTCACAACATAGTGGTCACAAAACAGTGGTCACAACATAGTGGTCACAATATAGTGTCAATACAATGGCCACAACATAGTGGACACAACAGTGTCACAACAGTGTCACAACACAGTGGTCACAACATAGTGGTCACAACATAGTGTCACAACACAGTGGTCACAAAATAGTGGTCACAACAGTGTCACAACACAGTTGTCACAACATAGTGGTCACAACATAGTGTCACAACACAGTGGTCACAACATAGTGTCAACACAATGGTCACAACATAGTGGTCACAACATAGTGGTCACAGCATAGTGTCACAACACAGTGGTCACAACATAGTGGTCACAACATAGTGTACAACACAGTGGTCACAACATAGTGGTCACAACAGTGTCACAACACAGTGGTCACAACATATTGGTCACAACATAGTGTCACAACAGTGGTCACAACATAGTGTCAACACAATGGTCACAACATAGTGGTCACAACAGTGTCACAACAGTGTCACAACACAGTGGTCACAACATAGTGGTCATAACATTCGTAAGGGTCATTTATCTCCTGACCAATAAAAAGTGAGCAGGTTTGATAAGACAAATGAGAGCGCATCTTCATTTCCTTGGATAAAGATGCTGCGATGACGTCCACAACACCTGCGTTAATTGATGTTTTGGCTACTTCTACTTCTACCACCACCACCACCACCACCACCACCAACCACCACCACCACCACTACCACCACAAACCACCACCACCACAAACCACCACCACCACCAACCACCACCACCACCACTACCACCACAAACCACCACCACCACCACCACCACCATCACCACCACCACAAACCACCACCACCACAAACCACCACCACCACCACCATCACCACCACCACCACAAACCACCACCACCACAAACCACCACCATCACCACCACCACCACAAACCACCACCATCACCACCACCACCACCACCACTACGACCACCACCACCACCACCATCACCACCACCATCACCACCACCACCACCACCACCACCACCACAAACACCACCACCACCACCATCACCACCACCACCACAAACCACCACCACCACCACCACCACCATCACCACCACCACCACCACAAACCACCACCACCACAAACCACCACCACCACCACCACCATCACCACCACCACCACAAACCACCACCACCACCACCACCACCATCACCACCACCACCACCACCACAAACCACCACCACCACCACAAACCACCACCACCACCACCACCACCATCACCACCACCACCACAAACCACCACCACCACCACCACAAACCACCACCACCACAAACCACCACCACCACCACCAC
Organism: Cherax destructor; assembly: GCA_009830355.1. Lineage (NCBI taxonomy): Eukaryota > Metazoa > Arthropoda > Malacostraca > Decapoda > Parastacidae > Cherax > Cherax destructor. The sequence goes on from WNWK01012513.1 coordinate 50,253, forward strand.
AAACCACCACCACCACCATCACCACCACCACCACAAACCACCACCACCACCATCACCACCACCACCATCACCACCACCACTGCTGCGGATGACACCAATTCGTCACAAGTCTTGACAATTGCTTCACCCTTGAGAGTACATCCACACCTGATCGTTACGTGTTGTTAATGGTATTATCACCAGACTCTGACGTCAGCACTCGTTTCAAGGTTAACCCCTGGTGTCAGCTCTCAGCTTAAAGTGAACTCTCATGTCAGCTTTGCACTCAAGGTGGGCCTTGAGGTCAGCTCTACGTTCTTGGTACGCAATGACGTCAGCTCTACTCTCAGGTTACGCACTGACGTCAGCTCGACCCTCATTTTGGGTTCTAACGTCAGCTCTACCCTCATGGAGGGTCCAGACGTCAGCTTTACCCTCATAGTGGGGCCTGACGTCAGCTCTACCCTCATGGTGGGTCCAGACGTCAGCTCTACCCTCATGGTGGGTCCTGACGTCAGCTCTACCCTCATGGTGGGTCCTGACGTCAGCTCTACCCCTCATGGTGGTTCCAGACGTCAGCTCTACACTCATGTTGGGTCCTGACGTCAGCTCTACCCTCATGGTGGGTCCTGACATCAGCTCTACCCTCATGGTGGGTCCTGACGTCAGCTCTACCCTCATGTTGGGTCCTGACGTCAGCTCTACCCCTCATGGTGGGGCCTGACTTCAGAACATGCATGTCACTGTCAGGCTCCACACTCCAAGTACACATGTCACTGTCATGCTTCACACTCCCAGTACACATGTCACTGTCATGCTTCACACTCTCAGTACACATGTCACTGTCAGGCTCCACACTCCCAGTACACATGTCACTGTCATGCTTCACACTCTCAGTACACATGTCACTGTCAGGATCCACACTCCCAGTACACATGTCACTGTCAGGCTCGACACTCCCAGTACACATGTCACTGTCAGGCTCCACACTCCCAGTACACATGTCACTGTCAGGCTCCACACTCCCAGTACACATGTCACTGTCATGCTTCACACTCTCAGTACACATGTCACTGTCAGGATCCACACTCCCAGTACACATGTCACTGTCAGGCTCGACACTCCCAGTACACATGTCACTGTCAGGCTCCACACTCCCAGTACACATGTCACTGTCAGGCTCCACACTCCCAGTACACATGTCACTGTCAGGCTCTACACTCCCAGTACACATGTCACTGTCAGGCTCCATACTCCCAGTACACATGTCACTGTCAGGCTCCACACTCCCAGTACACATGTCACTGTCAGGCTCCACACTCCCAGTACACATGTCACTGTCAGGCTCCACACTCCCAGTACACATGTCACTGTCAGGATCCACACTCCAAGTACACATGTCACTGTCAGGCTCCACACTCCCAGTACACATGTCACTGTCAGGCTCGACACTCCCAGTACACATGTCACTGTCAGGCTCCACACTCCCAGTACACATGTCACTGTCAGGCTCCATACTCCCAGTACACATGTCACTGTCAGGCTCCACACTCCCAGTACACATGTCACTGTCAGGCTCCACACTCCCAGTACACATGTCACTGTCAGGCTCCACACTCCCAGTACACATGTCACTGTCAGGCTCCACACTCCCAGTATACATGTCACTGTCAGGATCCACACTCCCAGTACACATGTCACTGTCAGGCTCCTCACTCCCAGTACACATGTCACTGTCAGGCTCCACACTCCCAGTACACATGTCACTGTCAGGCTCCATACTCCAAGTACACATGTCACTGACAGGCTCCTCACTCCCAGTACACATGTCACTGTCAGGCTCCACACTCCCAGTACACATGTCACTGTCAGGCTCCATACTCCAAGTACACATGTCACTGTCAGGCTCCTCACTCCCAGTACACATGTCACTGTCAGGCTCCACACTCCCAGTACACATGTCACTGTCAGGCTCCATACTCCAAGTACACATGTCACTGTCAGGCTCCTCACTCCCAGTACACATGTCACTGTCAGGATCCTCACTCCCAGTACACATGTCACTGTCAGGATCCACACTCCCAGTACACATGTCACTGTCAGGCTCCATACTCCAAGTACACATGTCACTGTCAGGCTCCACACTCCCAGTACACATGTCACTGTCAGGCTCCATACTCCAAGTACACATGTCACTGACAGGCTCCTCACTCCCAGTACACATGTCACTGTCAGGCTCCACACTCCCAGTACACATGTCACTGTCAGGCTCCATACTCCAAGTACACATGTCACTGTCAGGCTCCTCACTCCCAGTACACATGTCACTGTCAGGCTCCACACTCCCAGTACACATGTCACTGTCAGGCTCCATACTCCAAGTACACATGTCACTGTCAGGCTCCTCACTCCCAGTACACATGTCACTGTCAGGATCCTCACTCCCAGTACACATGTCACTGTCAGGATCCACACTCCCAGTACACATGTCACTGTCACGCTCCATACTCCAAGTACACATGTCACTGTCAGGCTCCACACTCCCAGTACACATGTCACTGTCAGGCCTCACACTCCCAGTACACATGTCACTGTCAGGCTCCTACACTCCCAGTACACATGTCACTGTCAGGCTCACACTCCAGTACACATGTCACTGTCAGGCTCCACACTCCCAGTACACATGTCACTGTCAGGCTCCACACTCCAAGTACACATGTCACTGTCAGGCTCCACACTCCCAGTACACATGTCACTGTCAGGCTCCACACTCCCAGTACACATGTCACTGTCAGGCTCCACACTCCCAGTACACATGTCACTGTCAGGCTCCACACTCCCAGTACACATGTCACTGTCAGGCTCCACACTCCCAGACATGTCACTGTCAGAACTCATACAAATCCGTGACACATGTCACGACAGTGTCCACACTCCGAGCATTCTTAATCAAAGCTCATACAGAAGTATCTGACGAGAATGTCATACAGAGGACATTGTGTCATACTGAGACAGTGTGCCACACTGTGTATCATACAGAGACAGTGTATCATACAGAGACAGTGTATCATACAGAGGACAGTGTATCATACAGAGACAGTGTATCATACAGAGACATATCACACAGAGACAGTGTGTCATACAAAGGACAGTGTGGCATACAAAGACAGTGTATCATACAGAGACAGTGTATCATACAGAGACAGTGTATCATACAGAGACAGTGTGTCATATAGAGGACAGTGTGTCATACAGAGACAGTGTATCATACAGAGACAGTGTGTCATACAGAGGACAGTGTATCATACAGAGACAGTGTAACTTAAAAGAGAGTGTGTATCATACAGAGGACAGTGTATCATACAAATACAGTGTATCATACAGAGGACAGTGTATCATACAAATACAGTGTATCATACAGAGGACAGTGTATCATAGAGACAGTGTATCATGCAGAGACAGTGTATCATACAGAGACAGTGTATCATACAGAGACAGTCTATCATACAGAGACAGTCTATCATACAGAGATAGTGTATCATACAGAGATAGTGTATCATACAGAGACAGTGTATCATACTGAGACTGTGTCACACATAGACAGTGTGTCACACAGATACAGTGTATCATACTGAGACTGTGTGTCACACAGAGACAGTGTATCATACTGAGACTGTGTGTCACACAGAGACAGTGTGTCACACACAGATAGTGTGTCACACAGGGACAGTGTATCATACTGAGACTGTGTCACACAGACAGTGTGTCACAGAGACAGTGTGTCACACAGACAGTGTGTCACACAGAGACAGTGTGTCACACACAGACAGTGTGTCACACACAGACAGTGTGTCACACAGAGACTGTGTCACACAGACAGTGTGTCACACAGAGACAGTGTATCATACTGAGACTGTGTCACACAGAGACAGTGTATCACACAGAGACAGTGTGTCACACAGAGACAGTGTGTCACACACAGACAGTGTGTCACACACAGTGTGTCACACAGACAATGTGTCACACAGACAGTGTGTCACACACAGACAGTGTGTCACACAGACAGTGTGTCACACAAAGACAGTGTGTCACACAGAGACAGTGTGTCACACAGACAGTGTGTCACACAGACAGTGTGTCACACAGAGACAGTGTGTCACACACATACAGTGTGTCACACAGAGACAGTGTGTCACACAGACAGTGTGTCACACAGAGACAGTGTATCATACTGAGACTGTGTCACACAGAGACAGTGTATCACACAGAGACAGTGTGTCACACAGAGACAGTGTGTCACACACAGACAGTGTGTCACACACAGTGTGTCACACAGACAATGTGTCACACAGACAGTGTGTCACACACAGACAGTGTGTCACACAGACAGTGTGTCACACACAGACAGTGTGTCACACAAAGACAGTGTGTCACACAGAGACAGTGTGTCACACAGAGATAGTGTGTCACACAGACAGTGTGTCACACAGAGACAGTGTGTCACACAGACAGTGTGTCACAAACAGACAGTGTGTCACACACAGACAGTGTGTCACACACAGACGATGTGTCACACAGACAGTGTGTCACACACAGACAGTGTGTCACACAGACAGTGTGTCACACACAGACAGTGTGTCACACACAGACAGTGTGTCACACAGAGACAGTGTGTCACACAGAGAGAGTGTGTTACACAGAGACAGTGTGTCACACAGATAGTGTGTCACACAGACAGTGTGTCACACAGAGACAGTGTGTCACACAGAGACAGTGTGTCACACACAGTGTGTCACACAGATACAGTGTATCATACTGAGACTGTGTCACACAGAGACAGTGTGTCACACAGAGACAGTGTGTCACACAGAGACAGTGTGTCACACAGAGACTGTGTGTCACACAGACAGTGTGTCACACAGAGACAGTGTGTCACACAGAGACAGTGTGTCACACAGAGACAGTGTGTCACAGAGACTGTGTCACACACAGTGTGTCACACAGAGACAGTGTCTCATACAGAGACAGTGTGTCATGCAGAGACAGTGTGTCACACACAGTGTGTCACACAGAGACAGTATATCATACTGAGACTGTCACACAGACAGTGTGTCACACACAGACAGTGTGTCATACAGAGACAGTGTGTCACACACAGATAGTGTGTCATACAGAGACAGTGTGTCATGCAGAGACAGTGTGTGGCGGGTGTTTCTGGGTATTGCGATCCTTGAGGATTTAGCGCTTACTTATGATTTGAATAATAATTGTGGCAGTGTAGCTGATTGTGTCTCCAAGTGTTCGTCTCGTGTTTGACGAACATCACACAAAAAGAGTCTTTCCTGCAGGTTATCCCAGCCAGTCTGAGGCTTACCAGGTGTGTACCACTGTGGGAGTCTGAGTGCTGGGCTCTCTGACCTCTCAGAGAGGGAGTGGACAGCTAGCTCTAGCAAGCTAGCAGCCTAATAGATATGTCTGTCTTGTATGGGTTTGTTACAGCGAGCGTGCCATAGTTTGATCTTATGTTTATCTAGTATTTATTTAAAATTTAACTTTTCCAATATTTTTTTTTTCAGACTAATAGCTATTTTTTTCATTAACAATGATATAATGATTTTTATTTTTGGACCAAAACTAACTTAGAAACCTCGCTTAACCTCAATAAAATTTAATTTTTTTTGAAGCTATATTCTGCTGTATATATCATTGGCCAACTTTATTACATTTCGTTAAACGTCCCCATGAAGAAAATATAAATACATTTGTGTATATATAAAGCAGGACCAATGCTGTGGAGAATAAAATTCTTCAAGTCTTATCCAATTTCTTTATTGACGTTTCGGATGCTTTTAAACTGACTGATTTTCCAGAGGAAGAATATAACCATGTTCCATCAATTTTTTATGCAAATCTTTATTTATTTACAACCAGTCATAGATGAACAGTTAATTAATAAATGTAAAAAATAGGGGAAAATGAGGTAAACCTCATGAGGGCCGACACACACCAGATACAGGTGGACACAGTCTTCAATCCTTTCTCAATTAGATTACTCATTCATATGGGTATTGATATGAAAATCGAAGAAGATAAGACTATATCAGTACCTGTCAACCACCAGGGGCAGATGGAACCTACTTTGAGGGTTCCAAGATGCCTTCTGCCACCTTTTCAAATCGATTTCGAGGGTCAAAAGGAGCAACAGAAATCCCCTTGGCACAACTTTACAAGCGTGGTTAATCACATGAAGGTACGTCTCACCTACTGTGTGTGTGGGTTTTAAAGGAGGAGGGGCAGGGAAGTGCTGCAAAGTAAATATTTTTGAACTTGATGTAATCTCCAGGTTTTCGGAGACTGGCGGTATGAATGTGTGTATGAGGCTATCACTCTTGGGTTTTTTTTAATACAAGTGTAAAAAATATTTAAATCTCAGCTATTATACGGCGATCATTCTTCTAACAGTCTTTGCCGAAAATAAGGATATTTTTAATATTACTAAATAAAATTACACGTAACTACTGAATTACCATTACCAAGAGGCTCGTATAATAGGGGAACCCTATCATTATTACGTCAAGTTAATAGCCACGGCAAGAGTGTTTAAAGTTACCTCTTAACAGCAGCATTAGGCTATGATTGATTATGTCAGGCCATCAATTTTCTTAAATAATTACAAGTGTGGTGGTCTGGTCTGGTTGATGGAAGGCAACCACAACATTCTGGATTGACCTCGGTCCCAGTAAGTTGACGGTGATTGTAGGTGAGGCACTATCATGCAAGCTGACTGCTGTGCTTAAGGTTCTGGGAGGTCGTTAGAGGTCACCAGTGACTGGTAAGGTCAAGTATAACGATCTGGCTCGCGAGAAGTGAATCCAAAGCGCATATATATATATATATATATATATATATATATATATATATATATATATATATATATATATATATATATATATATATATATATATATATATATATAGAAGAGAGAGAGAGAGAGAGAGAGAGAGAGAGAGAGATCGCAGTCAGCAGCGATCATTCTCTGTATATACCCGCTTGTTTCTGCGTGGTGCATTGATATAAAAATCGCTTGTAAGGTCAGAACATACAGGAGGAGATTGAAATAGCTTGAATCCATGCTTGAGGCTCACTGACGTGCCCGGGCTGATTAATTTGATTTGATTCTGATTAAGACAGTTTCCTGTCTTATTCAAAATAGAAATTTACACCTGCCAAAGAAAGTTGCTTTTTTGGAAGTTGTCGTATATTACAGATATTGATGTTGTGCTTCGGTGTGTCACTTAGGAGAATGTTTCGTTAATTTCTTTTGTTTCCGGAGCACATGTCACTACCACACTGCCTCTTGTGGGTCAACACACTTGGCATCACCATTATCCTTCAATAAAACCGCATAAAGCGGCGGTGTACTCACCTAGTTGTGGTTGCAGGGGTCGAGTCATAGCTCCTGGCCCCGCGTCTTCACTGGACGCTACTGGGTCACTCTCCCTGCGCCATGAGCTTTATCATACCTCTTCTTAAAGCTATGAATGGAACCTGCCTCCACTACATCACTTCCCAAACTATTCCACTTCCCGACCACTCTGTGACTGAAGAAATACTTCCTAACATCCCTATGATTCATCTGAGTCTTCAACTTCCAACTGTGTCCCCTTGTTGCTGTGTCCCATCTCTGGAACATTCTGTCTGTCCACCTTGTCAATTCCTCTCAGTATTTTATATGTTGTTATCATGTCCCCCCTATCTCTCCTGTCCTCCAGTGTCGTCAGGTCGGTTTCCTTTAACCTCTCCTCGTAGGACATACCCCTTAGCTCCGGGACTAGTCTTGTTGCAAACCTTTGCACTTTCTCTAGTTTCTTTACGTGCTTGGTTAGGTGTGGGTTCCAAACTGGTGCTGCATACTCCAATATGGGCCTAACGTACACAGTGTACAGGGTTCTGAACGATTCCTTATTAAGAAGATGTCGGAATGCTGTTTTTTGGTTTGCTAGGCGCCCATATGCTGCAACAGTTATTTGGTTGATGTGCGCCTCAGGAGATGTGCCTGGTGTTATATTCACCCCAAGATCTTTTTCTTTGAGTGAGGTTTGTAGTCTCTGTCCCCTATACTGTACTTCGTCTGCGGTCTTCTTTGCCCTTCCCCAATCTTCATGACTTTGCACTTGGCGGGGCTGAACTCCAGGAGCCAATTGCTGGACCAGGCTTGCAGCCTGTCAAGATCCCTTTGTAGTTCTGCCTGATCCTCGTCCGATTGAATTCTTCTCATCAACTTCACATCATCTGCAATCAGGGACACTTCGGAGTCTATTCCTTCCGTCATGTCGTTCATAAATACCAGAAACAGCACCGGTCCTAGGACTGACCCCTGTGGAACCCCACTCGTCACAGGCGCCCACTCTGACACCTCACCACGTACCATGACTCGCTGCTGTCTTCCTGACAGGTATTCCCTGATCCATTGGAGTGCCTTCCCTGTTATCCCTGCCTGGTCCTCCAGCTTTTGCACTAATCATTTGTGTGGAACTGTGTCAAGCGCCTTCTTACAGTCTAAGAAAATGCAATCTACCCACCCCTCTCTCTCGTCTTACTGCTGTCACTCTGTCATAGAACTCCAGTAGGTTTGTGACACAGGATTTCCTGTCTCTGAAACCGTGTTGGCCGTCGTTGATAAGCTCATTCCTTTCTAGGTGTTCCACCACTCTTCTCCTGATAATCTTCTTCATGACTTTGCATACTATACATGTGAGTGACACTGGGCTGTAGTTTAGTGGTCAGTGGTCAGTGGTCACGAGTGGTCGCAGTCCCTGAGCTGCTTTGGGAATTAGTGTGGAGGGATACAATAATGGCTAGCTGCTGCAGTGTTATAAAATGTGAGGTTGGAGTGTTGAAGGAAGAGGTCCTGCTTCTCCAGGATGAATTTAGGAGGCTGAAGGTTCACTTCAATGGGTTTGGAAGTGAGAGTGAGGTTCTGCTTCTCCAGGAGGAAATTAGGAGGCTTATGGTTCACCTCAATGGGTTTGGAAGTGAGAGTGATGTGGCCGGAGTGGTGGAGGGAATAGGG
>WNWK01012514.1:0-5000 GCA_009830355.1 Cherax destructor
CCTGTCACTATCTACCTTGTCGATTCCCCGCAGTATTTTGTATGTCGTTATCATGTCTCCTCTAACCCTTCTGTCCTCCAGTGTTGTCAGGCCGATTTCCCTTAACCTTTCGTCGTAGGACATTCCCCTGAGCTCTGGAACTAACCTTGTCAAACCTTGCACTTTCTCTAATTTCATAATGTGCTTGACCAGGTGTGGGTCCAGACTGGTGCTGCATACTCTAGTATAGGCCTGACGTACACGGTGTACAGTGTCTTGAACGATTCCTTGTTAAGGTTACGGAACGCTAATCTTAGGTTTGCCAGTCGCCCATATGCTGCCGCAGTTATCTAGTTGATGTGTGCTTCCGGAGACGTGCTTGGTGTTATACTCACCCCAAGGTCTTTCTCCTTTAACGAGATTTGTAGCCTTTGTCCACCTAGCCTGTACTCTGTCAGTGGTCTTCTTTGCCCCTCCCGATCTTCATGACTTTGCATTTGGTGGGATTAAATTCGAGAAGCCAGTTGCTGGACCAGATGTCAAGCTTGTCCAGGTCTCTTTGAAGTCCTGCTTGGTCCTCATCCGATTTGATTCTCCTCATTAATTTCACATCATCTGCGAACAGAGACACTTCTGAGTCTATCCCGTCCGTCATGTTATTCACATATACCAAGAATAGCACTGGTCCTAGGACTGACCCTGGGGGACCCGCTCGTCACAGGCGCCCACTGTGATACCTCATCACGCACCATGACCCGTTGTTGCCTCCCTGTCAGGTATTTCCTGATCCATTTCAGTGCCCTTCCTGTTATACATCCCTGGTCCTCCAGTTTCTTCACTAATCTCATATGAGGAACTGTGTCGAAGGCTTCCTGCAGTCCAGGAAAATGAAAGGGTGTGTATGTGTATGTTCAGATGTGTATGTGTGTGTTCAAATATACATGTGTGTGTGTTGGGGTGTACATGTGTGTGTGGGAGTCAGGTGTATGTGTATATTTCTACCACACTACCAACAATTCCAAGAACAATACCGAGTCTGGAGGAAGTCGGATAAGTCTCAGTATTTTATTGAGTGACTTCAATAATTATTACAAGTTAAAGTTCCGGATTTTGGTTCAGCAGACTTTATTGTGACGATAATAACAGGAATCCCAGGTATACTGTGTGTATCCTGAGGGCACTGTCTGTCTCACGAGGATACACTGAGGGCACTGTCTGTCTCACGAGGATACACTGAGGGCACTGTCTGTCCCACGAAGATACACTGAGGGCACTGTCTGTCTCACGAGGATACACTGAGGGCACTGTCTGTCTCACGAGGATACACTGAGGGCACTGTCTGTCCCACGAAGATACACTGAGGGCACTGTCTGTCTACGAGGATACACTGAGGGCACTGTCTGTCTCACGAGGATACACTGAGGGCACTGTGTCTCACGAGGATACACTGAGGGCACTGTCTGTCTCACGAGGATACACTGTGGGCACTGTCTGTCCCACGAGGATACACTGAGGGCACTGTCTGTCTCACGAGGATACACTGAGGGCACTGTCTGTCTCACGAGGATACACTGAGGGCACTGTCTGTCCCACGAGGATACACTGAGGGCACTGTCTGTCTCACGAGGATACACTGAGGGACTGTCGTCCCACGAGGATACATTGAGGGCACTGTCTGTCTCACGAGGATACACTGAGGGCACTGTCTGTCCCACGAGGATACACTGAGGGCACTGTCTGTCCCACGAGGATACACTGAGGGCACTGTCTGTCTCACGAGGATACACTGAGGGCACTGTCTGTCTCACGAGGATACACTGAGGGCACTGTCTGTCCCACGAGGATACACTGAGGCCACTGTCTGTCTCACGAGGATACACTGAGGGCACTGTCTGTCTCACGAGGATACACTGAGGGCACTGTCTGTCTCACGAGGATACACTGAGGGCACTGTCTCTCACGAGGATACACTGAGGGCACTGTCTGTCTCACGAGGATACACTGAGGGCACTGTCTGTCTCACGAGGATACACTGAGGGCACTGTCTGTCTCACGAGGATACACTGAGGGCACTGTCTGTCTCACGAGGATACCCTGAGGGCATTGTCTGTCTCACGAGGATACACTGAGGGCACTGTCTGTCTCACGAGGATACACTGAGGGCACTGTCTGTCTCACGAGGATACACTGAGGGCACTGTCTGTCTCACGAGGATACACTGAGGGCACTGTCTGTCCCACGCGGATACACTGAGGGCACTGTCTGTCTCACGAGGATACACTGAGGGCACTGTCTGTCTCACGAGGATACACTGAGGGCACTGTCTGTCTCACGAGGATACACTGAGGGCACTGTCTGTCTCACGAGGATACACTGAGGGCACTGTCTGTCCCACGAGGATACACTGAGGGCACTGTCTGTCTCACGAGGATACACTGAGGGCACTGTCTGTCTCACGAGGATACACTGAGGGCACTGTCTGTCTCACGAGGATACACTGAGGGCACTGTCTGTCTCTACCTTGTCGATACCCCGCAGTATTTTGTATGTCGTTATCATGTCTCCTCTGACCCTTCTTTCCTCCAGTGTTGTTAGTCCTATTTCCCTCAACCTTTCCTCATAGGACAGACCCCTGAGTTGTGGAACTAACCTTGTCGCAAACCTTTGCACTTTCTCTAGTTTCTTTACGTGCTTGACCAGGTGTGGGTTCCAGACTGGTGCTGCATATTCTAGTATGGGCCTGACGTACACGGTGTACAGTGTCTTGAACGATTCCTTGTTAAGGTAACGGAACACTAATCTTAGGTTTGCCAGTCGCCCATATGCTGCCGCAGTTATCTGGTTGATGTGTGCCTCCAGAGACGTGCTTGGCGTTATACTCACCCCAAGGTCTTTCTCCTTTGCCGAGGTTTGTAGCCTTTGCCCGCCTAGCCTGTAATCTGTCAGCGGTCTTCTTTGCCCTTCTCCGATCTTCATGACTTTGCATTTGGTGGGATTGAATTCGAGAAGCCAGTTGCTAGACCAGATGTCAAGCTTGTCCAGGTCTGTTTGAAGTCCTGCTTGGTCCTCTTCCGATGTGATTCTCCTCATTAATTTCACATCATCTGCGAACAGAGACACTTCTGAGTCTATCCCATCCGTCATGTCATTTACATATACCAAGAATAACACTGGTTCTAGGAATGACCCCTGCGGTACGCGGCTCGTCACAGGCGCCCACTGTGTGTTTGTGTGTTGTGTGTGTGCTGTGTGTGTTGTGTGTGTGTGTGTGTGTGTTTTGTGTGTGTGTGTTGTGTGTGTGTGTTGTGTGTATGTTGTGTGTATTGTGTGTGTGGATTGTGTGTGTGTTGTGTGTGTGTGTGTGTTGTGTGTGTGTGTTGTGTGTGTTGTGTGTGTTGTGTGTTGTGTGTTTGTGTGTGTGTGTTGTGTGTGTGTTGTGTGTGTGTTGTGTGTGTGCTGTGTGTATTGTGTGTGGGTATTGTGTGTGTGTTGTGTGTGTGTGTGTTGTGTGTGTGTGTGTTGTGTGTGTTGTGTGTGTGTGTGTTATCACTTATCTCGGCAGGCGATGTAACATCCCCCCAATGAAAAGCATTGGTGCCACTAGCACGTTGAGGGACAACACAATAAGTGTCAGGGGCCCAAGATTGTTCAACTGTCTCCCAGCATACATAACGGGGATTACCAACAAACCCCTGGCTGTCTTCAAGCAGGCACTGGACAGGCACCTAAAGTCGGTACCTGACCAGCCAGGCTGTGGTCAGGCTCTGGTCCAACATGAGGCCTGGTCACCGACCGGGCTGCGGGGGCATTGACCCCTGGAATTCTCTCCAGGTAAACTCCAGTTATCTTGCCTTACTCGTCGGATAACGAGCAGTAGAATGGTAGCGTAGGTGAAGTGATACGGTCGTAGACTAGGCTTGGATTTATTGTCGAATAGGGCAAGTGTACTCGGATGCAGAGCGTGTGAGGGGACCGGAAACCAGCTAGGGTAGGACCTACTTCTGTGAGGTAGGCCACCAGAGTGAGAAAGACACATGGCAGGCCAGCCTGACCTTGATAGGCCTATAGATGGCAGCACCGTAGTGCTGCGCAGTTTGAAAGGGACTCAGTATAGGCTGTTTACATCCGCTCGGCCACCTACTGCATGTTGTCTCGACACAACAATACTGGCAGGCACGAAGGTGTAAACGAGCAAACAAGCAATAGTTACCCAGGGGAAACTGGCTTCCCGTCACCTGACATTTACATATACAATAGGAAAATTGCCGGTGCAGGCCTCAAAAACTTTCCCATTTCGAGGGTCGGGGAAGAGAAAATTGGCTTGCCCGTACAGCTGGACGGAGGACAGAACAAGCCGATGTTGGCCACAGGGCTAGGCATCAACTTGACTGCACATCCTTGAGTGCTGTACCATCCTCACATCTGCAAACAATGACTGACAGTAGCATTTCCTAAGGTGTGACATTTGACTTTACAAGACACACTGGGTGCACATACTCACAATAACATTATTTCCATGGAATTCATTATACTACGGGTACCCTGCTAGAATAAATTTTACATATTTACATGGTGTTGTCCACCCTGATTCCATTATTTACTAACTATACAATGTATGCGCATTAATCCCCATTTCTGCAAGCAAACAATTAGCGTAGCTAGCGTAGGAGTCGGACAAGTCAGTAGGTATGTCAATGTCACAGAAATGTACTGTTGTCCTGGGTCTCAGGCCATAAGTATGGAGTCTTACAGGACTGTCATCTGTCGTAGTGGTAGCGGGTGAAGAACTAGATGGGTTGTCACTAGTTTGAGTCTGATTGTGGCTTTGCAATGTGTGGGATTCCAGCTCTGCTTCGGCTTGCACATGATCAATATACTTCATGTGGTCAAGGTGACCTTCTCTGATAGTTCCGGTAGCTATCTCCCTCACCTTGAACTTATTGCCACGGAGCTGTCGTAGGACACGGTAAGGACCGACAAACTTTAGGACAAGTTTATGCATACCAGGGGTCTGCGTCGGG
>WNWK01012514.1:10000-59301 GCA_009830355.1 Cherax destructor
CAGACAAGGCAGATGCGGTGTGTGTTGTGGGGGTTCTTGCGTAGATTTGGTAATATATTAAAGATGAGCTTGGTATGGTAGCGTTTAATGGAGCATTAGGTATATGGGAGCCGAGAGTCTAGGCCTATGTCTGTCTGCACTTCCTATCTGGGTGGAACTGCCGCTAGTCGTCCCGGCACTCGGGCATTCAAAAAGGGACGGCCTATGATTGGCTAACGAAAGATCACATGGTGATCACGTGAACAGCTATGGTATAGCCGTTAGAAATACGAACCGTACAGGTGCACTCAAATCTTACTGTTAAATCTCAAAATTCGGAGAGAACGTGAACACACACACACAAAAAATCTTGAATAACACTAAGTTGATATTGTAGCAAACAGTTGAAATACAGTTTAAACTATATTATTCATCTCTACAAGTTATTTACATTTAACCCCAACTCTGCTAGGGTGATATTGACATATGCTGAATGATTATCATCTCTGGGAGGATCAAACTCTGTTGCAATGGGTAACTTACACACACAACCCGCACATATAAAAAGAGAGGAGCTTACGACGACGTTTCGGCCCGACTTGGACATTTACAAAGTCACACTAACACACAGAACAGAAGGAAGGACTATATATAGGCAGGCAGACAGGGGAAGGGTACAAGAGAGTGGGGTAATAATGGAGGTAGTAGTGGAAGTGGTAGTAGTAGTAGTGGAGACAGTCATATTCTAGGAAAGGAGCACTGCAAAGAAGCTGGTGGCCCGCATGGGTGGGACGAGAACACAGAGGGAGGAAAAGGCGAATAAAATAAAGAAGGACAAATACAAGGCAAAAGAAAAGAAAGAAAAGAAAACCCATAGGAGAAAAAGGAGAAGGGGGAAGAGATGAAAGGGGAAGGAATCAGGTTAAGTCACAGGTGTTCTGAAGTTGGGAGCATTTAACAATGTAAAGGGAGAGGAAAGCATCAACAGAGACAAAGCCAGGGCTAAGATTCATACAGGGAAAGTTGTGTATAAGGGAGGATTCAACCAGGCGGCGACTATGAAAGTTGGACGTAGGGTAGACAGTTTTAGCAGAAGACCAATCAATAGGATGACTGTGATCTCTGACATGACAGAAAAAAGCATTATTAGTGTCGGCAAGCCTAACACTATTTTTGTGCTTCTTGAGCTCTTTTCTGTCATGTCAGAGATCACAGTCAACATGGTTCGCTAGTAGTTGGATACACCTGGATTGGATTAGGACCATTAACATTGCCTTTATATTGCATGCAGACACTACATTTCTTAACATACTCAGTAATATCAGTTGCCATACGAGGCCAAAAGTATTTCAATCCGGCTTGTTTTACAGAACAATCCATACCAAGGTGTGCAACACCTGGTACATCGTGAACTAGCTGTAAGGCTACATTCACTAGTGATTGTGGAATTACTAACTGGTATACCTTTCTACTAGAAGTACCCAGCTTGGCTGTTTGATACAGTAATTCTTGGTTCATGACAAAGTCACTGATGGGTGCTGGTGGCTTCACAGTAAGAATAAGATCTTCTTGGAGCAGGAATCGAATCACACCAGACCACATGGGATCTGTTCTTTGAGCATTCTTTATGTCCTCGGCACTAAATGGAGGATCTGCAGTTACTATACTAACATGTCGCAATAAAGCATCTGCAAATACATTTGACTTGCCAGGTAAGTGTTCAAAGGTAGGGTTGAACTCTTGGATAGTTAAGGACCATCTGGTTAGTCTTCCAGTAGGTTGTTTATTCTGGAATAAAGGTATCAGTGGGGCATGGTCTGTCAAGACATGAACAGAGTACTGATAAATAATGTCTCAGAAGTGCTTCAAAGACCATACTATTGCTAAGGCTTTTTGCTCAGTTACTGTATAATTACGTTCAGCCTTTGTAAGGACTTGGCTAGCAAATGCAACTGCATTGTACATGCTATCAGTGTTCTGAGCTAGTATGGCACCTATGCCAATTGAACTAGCATCAGTTGTTAGGTAGAAAGGCTTAGAAAAATCTGGAAATTTCAAAATTGGAGCAGATGTTAGCTTTTCTTTGAGAGTTTGAAATGCTCTTTCTTGACGGAAGGTCAAAATGAATGGAGCATCTTTCTTAAGCAACTCAGTTAGAGGAGCTGCTATGGAAGAAAAATTGGCAATGAAAGATCTATAAAAACCTGCTAAGCCCACAAAGGATCTTACGGCATCAGCAGTTTTGGGAGATGGAAAATTTAATACTGCAGTTACTTTACTTTGGTCAGTCGTAACCCCTCTAGGAGTGACTACGTGACCAAAAAACTTTATTTCTGATCTGAAAAATTGACATTTAGACAGTTTGATCTTTAAATTGGCTTCTTCAAGCTTACCAAGTACCACATCAAGTCTTTTCAAGTGCGTATCCACGTCTTCTGACATGACAATCACATCATCTAAGTGCACCATAAGTGCATTACCTATGAGGCCTCTAAAGATATTAGTCATTAGCCTCGAGGAAGTGGTAATGGCCTCTTGGAGTGGATAATGCAGTTAGCTCTTTGCTGTCCTCGTGAAGAGGGACTTGCCAAAACCCTTGTAACAAATCTAGGGTTGAGAAGACTTTGTTATCTCCGATATTACGTAAAAGGTCACCAAGTACAGGAAGTGGGAAGCGATCTGGAATTGTTTTCGCATTTAACTTCCTATAATCAATCACTGGGCACCAAGTACCGTCCTTCTTAAGTACTAGAATCAAGGGCACATTCCAGGGTGAATTGCTAGCTGCGATAACACCATCCTCAAGCATCTGATTGATCAATTCATCTGCGACAGCAACTTGTAAATGAGGCATTCTGTACACAGGTACATAAATTGGTCTAGTACCAGGTTCAAGTGGGGTACGATGGGACAATAAGTTCGTTATACCCATCTTCTCACCTGGTAAGGCAATGGCTTTATGACGTTTGTTCAACAGATTCAACAAACGTTTGACCTTGTCTGGGAAGTCTTTCTCCTCTACTGGTGGAATGGATTGATCCATTGGAGTGGATGGGCTCTTCCCGGTTGAAATAGCACCGACCCACTGGTCAGGTGACAACTCATCCTCTACCTGAACAGGGTAAGGATAGTGAACAAGGTCAACAATATTGGTATTTGCTCTGAGGCGAACACTGTGACCGGAAGTGTTAGCAAGGAAGAAATGGATCTTACTCTCTCTTACAACATGTAAGGATGGCTCGACAAACAAACCCTTTACTCTGCAGGAATCACTGTCAACGAGGACGTTATCACCAACTGGAACATGAGGGACAACAACAGACACTCTAGTGAGGGCACTAGCCATGACAGAAACGTCTTTCTGCA
Organism: Cherax destructor; assembly: GCA_009830355.1. Lineage (NCBI taxonomy): Eukaryota > Metazoa > Arthropoda > Malacostraca > Decapoda > Parastacidae > Cherax > Cherax destructor. The sequence continues at coordinate 13,346 of WNWK01012514.1, forward strand.
GACGGCAAGTGACATCAACAAAAGATGGCATTTACTAGTTTCAAATAGTCGTTTTCCGACAAGGCGTCCCCTATGGAGGAACTACTACTTGTACTAGCAGAAATTGCAGGGATCATCAAACACACACAGCCCCGGTGGCCTGGTGGCTAAAGCTCTCGCTTCACGCACGGAGGGCCCGGGTTCAATTCCCGGCGGGGCGGAAACATTTCGAAGTGTTTCCTTACATACACACACACACACACACACACACACAAACATATATACACACATACAACAGGCCTAGTGTCTAATCGACATGTGCCTAGGACAAAATGGTAACTAACACACACACACACACACACACACACACACACACACACACACAACACCACACACACACAACACACACACACACACACTGGGTTAATAACCCAGGAAAGTCAAGCTGTCTGGCTTATTCCCACCCTGGCCGCCCAGGTGCTCCTCCTTACGGGGTTAGCGCTTTCCGCCACTGGTGAAAGTACAAGATACCTTTATAAAGGTCAAGGAACGTGAGGTGCCTTGCTTTCACCCCTCCTGACCTTGATGCTGCTCTAGGGCTCTTGATCCAGGGAGCGTGAGGTGCCTTGCTTTCACCGTTCGTGACCTTGATGATGCTTCAGGGCTCATGATCTGAGGAGAGTGAGGGGCCTTGCTTTCACAGCTCCTGACCTTGATGCTGTTCAAGGGCTCTTGATCCACGGAGCGTGAGGTGCCTTGCTTTCACCGTTCGTGACCTTGATGATGCTTCAGGGCTCATGATCTGAGGAGAGTGAGGGGCCTTGCTTTCACAGCTCCTGACCTTGATGCTGTTCAAGGGCTCTTGATCCACGGAGCGTGAGGTGCCTTGCTTTCACCGTTCGTGACCTTGATGATGCTCCAGGGCTCATGATCTGAGGAGAGTGAGGGGCCTTGCTTTCACAGCTCCTGACCTTGATGCTGTTCAAGGGCTCTTGATCCACGGAGCGTGAGGTGCCTTGCTTTCACCGTTCGTGACCTTGATGATGCTCCAGGGCTCATGATCTGAGGAGAGTGAGGGGCCTTGCTTTCACAGCTCCTGACCTTGATGCTGTTCAAGGGCTCTTGATCCACGGAGCGTGAGGTGCCTTGCTTTCACCGTTCGTGACCTTGATGATGCTTCAGGGCTCATGATCTGAGGAGAGTGAGGGGCCTTGCTTTCACAGCTCCTGACCTTGATGCTGTTCAAGGGCTCTTGATCCACGGAGCGTGAGGTGCCTTGCTTTCACCGTTCGTGACCTTGATGATGCTCCAGGGCTCATGATCTGAGGAGAGTGAGGGGCCTTGCTTTCACAGCTCCTGACCTTGATGCTGTTCAAGGGCTCTTGATCCACGGAGCGTGAGGTGCCTTCTTTCACCGTTCGTGACCTTATGATGCTCCAGGGCTCATGATCTGAGGAGAGTGAGGGGCCTTGCTTTCACAGCTCCTGACCTTGATGCTGTTCAAGGGCTCTTGATCCACGGAGCGTGAGGTGCCTTGCTTTCACCGTTCGTGACCTTGATGATGCTCCAGGGCTCATGATCTGAGGAGAGTGAGGGGCCTTGCTTTCACAGCTCCTGACCTTGATGCTGTTCAAGGGCTCTTGATCCACGGAGCGTGAGGTGCCTTGCTTTCACCGTTCGTGACCTTGATGATGCTCCAGGGCTCATGATCTGAGGAGAGTGAGGGGCCTTGCTTTCACAGCTCCTGACCTTGATGCTGTTCAAGGGCTCTTGATCCACGGAGCGTGAGGTGCCTTCCTTTCACCGTTCGTGACCTTGATGATGCTCCAGGGCTCATGATCTGAGGAGAGGAGGGGCCTTGCTTTCACAGCTCCTGACCTTGATGCTGTTCAAGGGCTCTTGATCCACGGAGCGTGAGGTGCCTTGCTTTCACCGTTCGTGACCTTGATGATGCTCCAGGGCTCTGATCGAGGAAGAGTGAGGCCTTGCTTACAGCTCCTGACCTTGATGCTGTTCAAGGTGATCCACGGAGCGTGAGTGCCTTGTCACACCGTCTAACCTTGATGATGCTCCAGGGCTCTTGATCAAAGAAATTTACCTGCTCTGATACTCGTCATATACATGTGCACAGACTGACTACAAAAGATATAACACAACTATACATACAAGTATATACACAAACGTACACATACAAGTATATACACAAACGTACACATACAAGTATATACACAAACGTAACATACAAGTATATACACAAACGTACACATACAAGTATATACACAAACGTACACATACAAGTATATACACAAACGTATACATACAAGTATATACACAAACGTATACATACAAGTATATACACAAACGTACACATACAAGTATATACACAAACGTATACATACAAGTATATACACAAACGTATACATACAAGTATATACACAAACGTACACATACAAGTATATACACAAACGTACACATACAAGTATATACACAAACGTACACATACAAGTATATACACAAACGTACACATACAAGTATATACACAAACGTACACATACAAGTATATACACAAACGTACACATACAAGTATATACACAAACGTATACATACAAGTATATACACAAACGTATACATACAAGTATATACACAAACGTACACATACAAGTATATACACAAACGTAACATACAAGTATATACACAAACGTATACATACAAGTATATACACAAACGTATACATACAAGTATATACACAAACGTACACATACAAGTATATACACAAACGTATACATACAAGTATATACACAAACGTATACATACAAGTATATACACAAACGTACACATACAAGTATATACACAAACGTATACATACAAGTATATACACAAACGTACACATACAAGTATATACACAAACGTACACATACAAGTATATACACAAACGTATACATACAAGTATATACACAAACGTACACATACAAGTATATACACAAACGTACACATACAAGTATATACACAAACGTATACATACAAGTATATACACAAACGTACACATACAAGTATATACACAAACGTATACATACAAGTATATACACAAACGTACACATACAAGTATATACACAAACGTACACATACAAGTATATACACAAACGTATACATACAAGTATATACACAAACGTACACATACAAGTATATACACAAACGTACACATACAAGTATATACACAAACGTATACATACAAGTATATACACAAACGTACACATACAAGTATATACACAAACGTACACATACAAGTATATACACAAACGTATACATACAAGTATATACACAAACGTACACATACAAGTATATACACAAACGTACACATACAAGTATATACACAAACGTATACATACAAGTATACACAAACGTAAATACAAGTATATAACAAACGTCATCAAGTAATACACAAACGTATACATAGACACGGAGCGAGAGAGAGTGAGAGATAGAGTGAGTGAGTGAGTGAGAGAGTGAGAGAGTGAGTGAGTGAGTGAGAGAGTGAGAGAGTGAGTGAGTGAGTGAGTGAGTGAGAGAGTGAGTGAGTGAGTGAGTAGAGTGAGAGAGTGAGTGAGTGAGTGAGGAGTGAGAGAGGAGGAGTGAGAGAGGAGAGAGTGAGTGAGTGAGTGAGAGAGGAGAGAGGAGAGTGAGGAGAGAGAGAGAGAGAGAGAGAGAGAGAGAGAGAGAGAGAGAGAGAGAGAGAGAGAGGAGAGAGAGGAGAGAGAGAGAGAGGAGAGAGAGAGAGAGAGAGAGAGAGAGAGAGAGAGAGAGAGAGAGAGAGAGAGAGAGAGAGAGAAGGGTGGACTGCATATTTTTGGAGTGTAAAAAGTGACTGTTAGAATTCGTAGCAGACAGACTGCTACGAAACTCTAGGTACGAGAAAGAAGACCGGAAACAGAGTACAGGCTCAGGGGATAAAGCCTGCACACCTCAATAAAAGAGAAGGACATCGAGGTAAACACTGTAGCGAGCATTTCACACTGGCCATACTTGGAGGTGTCAGTCACGGCACTATGTCAGGGCCACCCTGGAGTACGCAGCACCTGTATGGAACCCACACCTTGTCAAGCATGTCAAGAAGCTAAAGAAAACTTGGGCCAGTAGGCCTGATGCAGTGCTGCTTCCTTCTTAAGTGGCTGTGACTTGGATTTGACTAGTTTAGGCCAGTAGGTAACTTAGACCTGCCTAGCATGGGCCAGTCTTACATGCAGATACAGATGCACGTACATACACAGACATATACACACACAGACACGCACATATACACACAGACACGCAAATAGACACACAAACACGCACATACACACACAGACACGCACATACACACACAGACACGCACATACACACACAGACACGCACATACAGCAATTGGCTTCTCGAATTCAATCCCTCCAAATGCAAAGTCATGAGGATCGGAGAAGGGCAAAGAAGACCGCTGACAGAGTACAAGCTAGGCGGACAAAGGCTACAAACCTCGGCAAAGGAGAAAGACCTTGGAGTGAGTATAACGCCAAGCACGTCTCCGGAGGCACACATCAACCAGATAACTGCGGCAGCATATGGGCGACTGGCAAACCTAAGATTAGCGTTCCGTTACCTTAACAAGGAATCGTTCAAGACACTGTACACCGTGTACGTCAGGCCCATACTAGAGTATGCAGCACCAGTCTGGAACCCACACCTGGTCAAACACGTAAAGAAACTAGAGAAAGTGCAAAGGTTTGCGACAAGGTTAGTTCCACAACTCAGGGGTCTGTCCTATGAAGAAAGGCTGAGGGAAATAGGACTAACAACACTGGAGGAAAGAAGGGTCAGAGGAGACATGATAACGACATACAAAATACTGCGAGGAATCGACAAGGTTGACAGTGACAGGATGTTCCAGAGAGGGAACACAGAAACAAGGGGACACAACTGGAAGCTGAAGACTCAGATGAGTCAAAGGGATGTTAGGAAGCATTTCTTCAGCCACAGAGTAGTCAGGAAGTGGAATAGTCTAGAGAAAGACATAGTGGAGGCAGGAACCATACACAGTTTTAAGACGAGGTATGATAAAGCTCATGGAGCAGGGAGAGCCGATACCCAGTAGCGGGCAGCGCAGAGGCGGGGCCAGGAGCTGAGTCTCGACCCCTGCAACCACAATTAGGTGAGTACAATTAGGTGAGTACAGACACGCACATACACACATACACACACAGACACGCACAATTTCCTGAATTCAGCGGAATCATCCAGGGAAGAATTCTGAAGGTCACCCAAGTGTAGTAGTGGTAGTAGTGGTAGTAGTGATAGTGGTAGTGGTAGTAGTAGTGGTAGTAGTAGTGGTAGTAGTAGTGGTAGTAGTGGTAGTAGTGGTAGTGATGGTAGTAGTGGTAATAGTGGTAGTAGTGGTAGTGGTGGTAGTAGTGGTAATAGTGGTAGTAGTGGTAGTGGTGGTAGTAGTGGTAGTGGTGGTAGTAGTGGTAGTGGTGGTAGTAGTGGAAATAGTGGTAGTAGTTGTAGTGGTGGTAGTAGTGGTAATAGTGGTAGTAGTGGTAGTAGTGATAGTGGTAGTAGTAGTGGTAGTGGTGGTAGTAGTGGTAATAGTGGTAGTAGTGGTAGTAGTGATAGTGGTAGTTGTAGTAGTAGTGGTAGTAGTGGTAGTAGTGGTAGTGGTGGTAGTAGTGGTAGTGGTGGTAGTAGTGGTAATAGTGGTAGTAGTGGTAGTGGTGGTAGTAGTGTTAATAGTGGTAGTAGTGGTAATAGTGGTAGTAGTGATAGTGGTAGTAGTGGTAGTGGTGGTAATAGTGGTAGTAGTGGTAATAGTGGTAGTAGTGATAGTGGTAGTAGTGGTAGTAGTGGTAATAGTGGTAGTAGTGGTAATAGTGGTAGTGGTACTAGTGGTAGTGGTGGTAATAGTGATAGTGGTGGTGGTAGTAATGGTAGTAGTGGTAGTAGTGGTAATAGTGGTAGTAAGTTGTAGTAGTGGTGGTTGTAGTAGTGGTAATAGTGGTAGTGGTGGTGGTAGTAATGGTAGTGGTGGTAATAGTGGTAATAGTGGTAGTAGTGGTAGTGGTGGTAGTAGTGGTAGTGGTGGTAGTAGTGGTAATAGTGGTAGTAAGTTGTAGTGGGGGTAGTAGTGGTGGTAGTAGTGATACTCATCCACTACTAGGTAGACTGTTCCACTACTAGGTAGACTGTTCCACTACTAGGTAGACTGTTCCACTACTAGGTAGACTGTTCCACTACTTGGTAGACTTCCACCACTAGGTAGACTGTTCCACCACTAGGTTGACTGTTCCACCACTAGGTAGACTGTTCCACCACTAGGTAGACTGTTCCACCACTAGGTAGACTGTTCTACCACTAGGTAGACTTCCACTACTAGGTAGACTGTTCCACTACTAGGCAGACTGTTCCACTACTAGGTAGACTGTTCCACCACTAGGTAGACTGTTCCACTTCCAGGTAGACTGTTCCACTACTAAAGAGACTGTTCCACTACTAGGTAGACTGTTCCACCACTTGGTAGACTGTTCCACTACCAGGTAGACTGTTCCACTACTAGAGAGACTGTTCCTCTACTAGGTAGACTGTTCCACCACTAGGTAGACTGTTCCACTACCAGGTAGACTGTCCCACTACTAGGTAGACTGTCCCACTACTAGGTAGACTGTTCCACTATTAGGTAGACTGTTCCACCACTAGGTAGACTGTTCCACCACTAGGTAGACTGTTCCACTACCAGGTAGACTGTCCCACTACTAGGTAGACTGTTCCACTACTAGGTAGACTGTTCCACCACTAGGTAGACTGTTCCACTACCAGGTAGACTGTCCCACTACTAGGTAGACTGTTCCACTACTAGTGAGACTGTTCCACTACTAGGTAGACTGTTCCACCACTAGGAAGACTGTTCCACTACTAGGTAGACTGTTCCACCACTAGGTAGACTGTTCCACTACCAGGTAGACTGTTCCACTACTAGGAAGACTGTTCCACTACTAGGAAGACTGTTCCACTACTAGGTAGACTGTTCCACTACTAGGAAGACTGTTGCACTACTAGGTAGACTGTTCCACTACTAGGTAGACTGTTCCACTACTAGAGAGACTGTTCCACTACTAGGTAGACTGTTCCACTACTAGGTAGACTGTTCCACCACTATGTAGACTGTTCCACTACTAGGTAGACTGTTCCACCACTAGGTAGACTGTTCCACCACTAGGTAGACTGTTCCACCACTAGGTAGACTGTTCCACTACTAGGTAGACTGTTCCACTACTAGGTAGACTTTTCCACTATTAGGTAGACTGTTCCACTACTAGGTAGACTGTTCCACTACTAGGTAGACTGTTCCACCACTATGTAGACTGTTCCACTACTAGGTAGACTGTTCCACCACTAGGTAGACTGTTCCACCACTAGGTAGACTGTTCCACTACTAGGTAGACTGTTCCACTACTAGGTAGACTGTTCCACTACTAGGTAGACTGTTCCACTACTAGGTAGACTGTTCCACTACTAGGTAGACTGTTCCACTATTAGGTAGACTGTTCCACCACTAGGTAGACTGTTCCACTACTAGGTAGACTGTTCCACTACTAGGTAGACTGTTCCACTACTAGGTAGACTGTTCCACCACTAGGCAGACTGTTCCACTACTAGGTAGACTGTTCCACTACTAGGTAGACTGTTCTACCACTAGGCAGACTGTTCCACTACTAGGTAGACTGTTCTACTACTAGGTAGACTGTTCCACTACTAGGTAGACTGTTTCACTCATCCACAACTCTATTACCAAACCAGTGCTTTCCTATATCCTTTCTAAATGTAAATTTTTTCCAACTTGAATCCATTGCTGCGATTCCCGTCTTGGCTAGATATTTTTAGCACATTATTTACATCCCCTTTATTTATTCCTGTTTTCCATTTATCCACCTCAATCATATATGTATTCCCTAATTCTACGCCTTTCTAGAGAGTGCAGATTCAGGGACCTCAGTCTATCCTCATAGGGAAGATTTCTGATACGTTTTCTTGTACGTTTTCCAGTGCATTTATATCCATTCTGTAATACGGTGACCAGAACTGTGCAGCATAATCTAAATGAGGCCTAACCTAGGATATATAGAGTTATTTTTACTTCTTGATATGAAGCCAAGAATTCTGTTAGCTCTATTGAGAAAACTTAAGCACTGTTGTCTGGGCTTTAGATTACTGCTAACAAGAATTTCCAATTTTTTTTTCGCAATCAGTGATATTAAGATCTACATTATTTAGTTTATATGTGTCATGGTTATTTACCTTTCCGTGCTTAGACCTTTGCATTTGTCTATGTTAAACTGCATCTGCCACTTCACCGACCACTTCATCAGTCTATCCAGATCTTCCTGGAGTGTTCTAATGTCCTCATTAGAATGAATTGGACGGCCTGTTTTGGTGTCATCAGCAAACTTGCTTATGTTGCTCCACAGGGGCCCAACACTGACCCCTGTGGAACAACAAGGAGCCCAACACTGACTCCTGTGGAACAAGGGGCCTAACACTGACCCCTGTGGAACAACAAGGGGCCTAACACTGACCCCTGTGGAACAACAAGGGGCCCAACACTGACCCCTGTGGAACAACAAGGGGCCCAACACTGACCCCTGTTGAACAACAAGGGGCCCAACACTGACCCCTGTGGAAGAAGGGGCCCAACACTGACCCCTGTGGAACAACAAGGGGCCCAACACTGAACCCTGTGGAACACCGCTTGTGACATGCTCCTCTCTTATATTCTTTCTTATGTTCCTATACCTACTGGCCCATGTTAGGCAGGTCCAAGTTACCTACTGGCCTTAGCTAGGCAGGTCCAAGTTACCTACTGGCTCATACTAGGCAGGTCCAAGTTACCTACTGGCCTAAGCCAGTCAAGTCCAACTCACACCCACTCATGTATTTGTCTCACCTAGGTAGGCGAGCGAGCAGGTAGGTGAACCAGCAGGTATAGCAATTTAGGTTAGCGTCAGGTGACCTTTAAGACAGGTGAACAGTCTCTAGGTGAATCTGACCCAGGTTCCTGACCCAGGTACCTGACCCTTCTATTCTCCGCCTGACTTCCTCCTAGCCTCCTATCCTTCTCCTAGCCTGCTATCCTTCTAGCCTGCTACTCTTCTCCTAGCCTGCTACACTTCTCCTAGCCTGCTTATAATGCCTCCTAGCAAGCTTCTACCCTTCTACCTTCCTCCTAGCCTGCTTATAATGCCTCCTAGCAAGCTTCTACCCTTCTACCTTCCTCCTAGCCTGCTTCTACCCTCCTAGCCTCTTACCTTCTTCCTAGCTTCCTCCTAACCTCTTATCTTCCTCCTAGCCTTCTCTTAGTCCCCTCCTAGCCTCCTCCTAGCCTGCTGGGGCCGGCACTGATCTGGCCCACATCTTCACAGCCGGCTTGGCTGACGTCAGGATTTGGGTGATTGTTGCGAGTGAGTCGCCTGGCTGACAGTGTGTGGTGGTGGCTGACACAGTGCTGACGCTCTAACAGTGTGTGCTGGTAGCTAACTGCGTGTGCTGGTGGCTGACAGTGTGTGGTGGTGGCTGACAGCGTGTGGTGGTGGCTGACACAGTGCTGACACTCTAACAGTGTGTGTTAGTAGCTGAAAGTGTGTGGTGGTGGCTGACAGTGTGTGGTGGTGGCTGACAGCTTGTGGTGGTGGCTGACAGTGTGTGGTGGTGGCTGACAGTTTGTGGTGGTGGCTGACAGCTTGTGGTGGTGGCTGAAAGTGTGTGGTGGTGGCTGACACTGTGTATGATGGTGGGCTGACGCCCTGACAGTGTCATCAGACGTTCGAGTATATATATATATATATATATATATATATATATATATATATATATATATATATACTCTGAGGAGAGTATATACATATGTAACCTGACCTGGCTGGGTCGGGGCATTGGCTTAAGCCGGTGGAAGACTTGGACCTGCCTCGCATGGGCCAGTAGGCCTGCTGCAGTGTTCCTTCTTTCTTATGTTCTTATGTATACTGTGCCGTGTTGTTGCTCAGGTGTAAGGTGACTAACACCCAGGTACCTCCTTACTACTAGGTGAACAGCGACAGCAGGTGTTAGTAGACTAACACCCAGGTACCTACTTACTGCTAGGTGAACATTGACAGCAGGTGTTAGTAGACTAACACCCAGGTACCTACTTACTGCTAGGTGAACAGTGACAACAGGTGTTAGTAGACTAACACCCAGGTACCTACTTACTGCTAGGTGAACAGTGACAGCAGGTGTTAGTAGACTAACACCCAGGTACCTACTTACTCCTAGGTGAACTGTGACAGCAGGTGTTAGACTAACACCCAGGTACCTACTTACTGCTAGGTAAACTGTGACAGCAGGTGTTAGTAGACTAACACCCAGGTACCTACTTACTGCTAAGTGAACAGTGACAGCAGGTGTTAGTAGACTAACACCCAGGTACCTACTTACTGCTAGGTGAACTGTGACAGCAGGTGTTAGTAGACTAACACCCAGGTACCTACTTACTGCTAAGTGAACAGTGACAGCAGGTGTTAGTAGACTAACACCCAGGTACCTACTTACTGCTAGGTGAACAGTGACAGCAGGTGTTAGTAGACTAACACCCAGGTACCTACTTACTGCTAAGTGAACAGTGACAGCAGGTGTTAGTAGACTAACACCCAGGTACCTACTTACTGCTAAGTGAACAGTGACAGCAGGTGTTAGTAGACCAACACCCAGGTACCTACTTACTGCTAGGTGAACAGTGACAGCAGGTGTTAGTAGACTAACACCCAGGTACCTACTTACTGCTAGGTGAACAGTGACAGCAGGTGTTAGTAGACTAACATCCAGGTACCTACTTACTGCTAGGTGAAGTGTGACAGCAGGTGTTAGTAGACTAACACCCAGGTACCTACTTACTGCTAAGTGAACAGTGGCAGAAGGGCAAGGAAACACAACCCAACTTTCCACTGGTCCGGGAATCGAACCCCGGTCCCTGCGAGTGTAAACTAAGACCGCTGCCAATTGAGCCAATATTAGGAAATTAAAGTAACTGAACCAGTGTGATAGAAACAGTGTTGTCACGTGTTGTCTCTCCCTCCCTCACCCTCCAGGACGTAGATATGGCAACACTGTGAAGGTATTTAGGTCTTGCTCATAAGGGAAGGAACACGGGTTCGATACCCAGGCGAGGCGGAAATTAATTCTACATATTTTATCTCTTATGACAAACTTTATTGCCTCACCTTCCTAAGTCATAGTCTTTGGTTTTATTGGGTTATCCTGGGTTATTCTGGGTTATCCTGGGGTTATTCTGGGTTATCCTGGGTTATTCTGGGTTATCCTGGTTAATTTTTGGTTAGTAGGTGTGAGTTCACTGTTGTCCTGGCTTTATTACAAACACACATTCACTGTTGTTCTGGCTTTATTACAAACACACATTCACTGTTGTTCTGGCTTTATTACCAACACACATTCACTGTTGTTCTGGCTTTATTACCAACACACATTCACTGTTGTTCTGGCTTTATTACAAACACACATTCACTGTTGTTCTGGCTTTATTACCAACACACATTTACTGTTGTCCTGGCTTTATTACCAACACACATTCACTGTTGTTCTGGCTTTATTACCAACACATATTCACTGTTTTCCTGGCTTTATTACCAACACACATTCTCTGTTGTCCTGGCTTTATTACCAACACACATTCACTGTTGCCCTGGCTTTATTACCAACACACATTCACTGTTGTTCTGGCTTTATTACCAACACACGTTCAATGTTCTTCTGGCTTTATTACCAACACACATTCACTGTTGTTCTGGCTTTATTACCAACACACATTCACTGTTGTCCTGGCTTTATTACCAACACACGTTCAATGTTCGTCTGGCTTTATTACCAACACACGTTCAATGTTCGTCTGGCTTTATTACCAACACACGTTCAATGTTCGTCTGGCTTTATTACCAACACACGTTCAATATTCGTCTGGCTTTATTACCAACACACATTCACTGTTGTTCTGGCTTTATTAACAACACACATTCACTGTTGTTCTGGCTTTATTACCAACACATATTCACTGTTGTTCTGGCTTTATTAACAACACACATTCACTGTTCTGGCTGTATTACCAACACACGTTCAATGTTTTTCTGGCTTTATTACCAACACACATTCACTGTTTTTCTGGCTTTATTACCAACACACATTCACTGTTCTTCTGGCTTTATTACCAACACACGTTCAATGTTCTTCTGGCTTTATTACCAACACACATTCACTGTTCTTCTGGCTTTATTACCAACACACGTTCAATGTTCTTCTGGCTTTATTACCAACACACATTCACTGTTCTTCTGACTTTATTACCAACACACATTCACTGTTCTGGCTTTATTACCAACACACGTTCAATGTTCTTCTGGCTTTATTACCAACACACATTCACTGTTCTGGCTTTATTACCAACACACGTTCACTGTTCTTCTGGATTTATTACCAACACACGTTCAATGTTCTTCTGGCTTTATTTCCAACACACATTCACTGTTCTTCTGGCTTTATTACCAACACACGTTCAATGTTCTTCTGGCTTTATTACCAACACACATTCACTGTTCTTCTGGCTTTATTACCAACACACGTTCACTGTTCTTCTGGCTTTATTACCAACACACGTTCAATGTTCTTCTGGCTTTATTACCAACACACATTCACTGTTCTTCTGGCTTTATTACCAACACACGTTCAATGTTCTTCTGGCTTTATTACCAACACACGTTCAATGTTCTTCTGGCTTTATTACCAACACACGTTCAATGTTCTTCTGGCTTTATTACCAACACACATTCACTGTTCTTCTGGCTTTATTACCAACACACATTCACTGTTCTTCTGGCTTTATTACCAACACACGTTCACTGTTCTGCTGGCTTTATTACCACCTTTATTCATTGTTACAGTGACGTGTTACCGTCAAGGTCCTTGTAAGATTTCAAATCTTTCATAATGTTCTTGGAAAATGTTGAGTGAGATATAATGTTGGTGGGTTGTTGCAAGTGTAACCCACCCTGTACTTAACAGAACCCACCAGCATCACGGTGGTGGGTTCTGGGAAGTGTTTGACCACGTCAGTGTTGAGCACAACACTTCCAGTGTTCCACAAGAAATGGTTCTCAGAACCTCACTAGTGGTGAAAGGTTTATAAACAAGAACAGATGTGCAACTCTTAGCTTACTTGGCTGGCTTCTTATTGCATATGTACGTAACTTTGTCTGTTATGCTGAGTGTAGACTGTGGAAGAAGTCTACTGTCCCTTAGGTGGTCAGTCCCTTAGTCGTGATAGAAGGTGGTCAGAACCTTAGTCTTGATAGAAGGTGGTCAGAACCTTAGTCTTGATAGAAGGTGGTCAGAACCTTAGTCTTGATAGAAGGTGGTCAGTACCATAGTCTTGATAGAAGGTGGTCAGTACCATAGTCTTGATAGAAGGTGGTCAGTACCATAGTCTTGATAGAAGGTGGTCAGTACCTTAGTCTTGATAGAAGGTGGTCAGTACCATAGTCTTGATAGAAGGTGGTCAGTACCTTAGTCTTGATAGAAGGTGGTCAGTACCATAGTCTTGATAGAAGGTGGTCAGTACCTTAGTCTTGATAGAAGGTGGTCAGTACAATAGTCTTGATAGAAGGTGGTCAGTACCATAGTCTTGATAGAAGGTGGTCAGTACCATAGTCTTGATAGAAGGTGGTCAGTACCTTAGTCTTGATAGAAGGTGGTCAGTACCATAGTCTTGATAGAAGGTGGTCAGTACCTTAGTCTTGATAGAAGGTGGTCAGTACCATAGTCTTGATAGAAGGTGGTCAGTACCATAGTCTTGATAGAAGGTGGTCAGTACCATAGGCTTGATAGAAGGTGGTCAGTACCATAGTCTTGACAGAAGGTGGTCAGTACCATAGTCTTGATAAAAGGCGGTCAGTACCATAGTCTTGGTAGAAGGTGGTCAGTATCTTACTTAGTCTTGATAGAAGGTGGTCAGTACCATAGTCTTGATAGAAGGTGGTCAGTACCATAGTCTTATAGAAGGTGGTCAGTACCATAGTCTTGATAGATGGTGGTCAGTACCATAGTCTTGATAGAAGGTGGTCAGTACCATAGTCTTGATAGAAGGTGGTCAGTACCATCGTCTTGATAGGTGTTCAATACCATAATCTTAATAGAAGGTGTTCAGTCCCACAGCACTGATGCGTCCAAATAGTTGAAACTAATAGACTGGAGTGAGAGGAGAGGTGCAGCAGTAGAAGACACCAACACAAGTGGGCGGGACCCACTAGCAAAGTCAGCAACAGACTTATAGAAGATATCTTCTGCATTAAAATGTTTTTTTAATCCCTGTGAAGAGCTCTTGACACGACTACTCCCCCACAACATACAAATCTACACGCACGTCACTGTTGCTGCCAGACTGCTATGAATTCCTGGGTCTTGTGGTATAAATAGCTGATGAAATTCTGGTTGCATTAAACCGAGTGATAACAGTGTTGGTGTTCACCTTGATCCTTGTGTTTTTGTGTGTATATTTACGTCACTGACCACCTGCTGTGTCTCCTCTCAGTAAACCACTACTTAAATATCTTTCTTAACACACCTTTACACTTAGTAAAGCTAGGCTACGATAGGTTAGGCTACACTAGGTTAAGCTAGCCTAGGTTAGGTTAGGCTAGACTAGGTTAGGTTAGGCTAGACTAGGTTAGGTTAGGCTAGCCTAGGTTAGGTTAGGCTAGCCTAGGTTAGGTTAGGCTAGACTAGGTTAGGTTAGGCTAGCCTAGGTTAGGTTAGGCTAGCCATAGGTTGGCTGCCTAGGTTAGGGCTAGCCTAGGTTAGGTTAGGCTAGCCTAGGTTAGGTTAGGCTAGCCTAGGTTAGGTTAGGCTAGCCTAGGTTAGGTTAGGCTAGCCTAGGTTAGGTTAGGCTAGCCTAGGTTAGGTTAGGCTAGCCTAGGTTAGGTTAGGCTAGCCTAGGTTAGGTTAGGCTAGCCTAGGTTAGGGTTAGCCTAGGCACTAGGTTGGTTAGGCTAGCCTAGGTTGGTTAGGCTAGCCTAGGTTAGGTTAGGCTAGCCTAGGTTAGGTTAGGCTAGCCTAGGTTAGGGTTAGGCTAGCCTAGGTTAGGTTAGGCTAGCCTAGGTTAGGTTAGGCTAGCCTAGGTTAGGTTAGGCTAGCCTAGGTTAGGTTAGGCTAGCCTAGGTTAGGTTAGGCTAGCCTAGGTTAGGTTAGGCTAGCCTAGGTTAGGTTAGGCTAGCCTAGGTTAGGTTAGGCTAGCCTAGGTTAGGTTAGGCTAGCCTAGGTTAGGTTAGGCTAGCCTAGGTTAGGTTAGGCTAGCCTAGGTTAGGTTAGGCTAGCCTAGGTTAGGTTAGGCTAGCCTAGGTTAGGTTAGGCTAGCCTAGGTTAGGTTAGGCTAGCCTAGGTTAGGTTAGGCCTAGCCTAGGTTAGGTAGGCTAGCCTAGGTTGGTTAGGCTAGCCTAGGCAGGTTGGTTAGGCTAGCCTAGGTTAGGTTAGGCTAGCCTAGGGTTAGGTCTAGGGCTAGACTAGGTTAGAGTACTAGTGGTAGGCTAGCCTAGGTTAGGTTAGGCTAGCCTAGGTTAGGTTAGGCTAGACTAGGTTAGGTTAGGCTAGCCTAGGTTAGGTTAGGCTAGCCTAGGTTAGGTTAGGCTAGCCTAGGTTAGGTTAGGCTAGACTAGACTAGGTTAGGTTAGGCCAGACTAGGTTAGGTTAGGCTAGCCTAGGTTAGGTTAGGCTAGCCTAGGTTAGGTTAGGCTAGCCTAGGTTATGCTAGACTAGGTTAGGTTAGGCTAGCCTAGGTTAGGTTAGGATAGCCTAGGTTAGGTTAGCCTAGCCTAGGTTAGGTTAGCCTATCCTAGGTTAGGTTAGGCTATCCTAGGTTAGGTTAGGCTAGCTAGGTTAGGCCTAGCCTAGGTTAGGTTAGGCTAGCCTAGGTTAGATTAGGCTAGACTAGGATAGGTTAGGCTAGCCTAGGTTAGGTTAGGTTAGGTTAGGTTAGGCTAGACTAGGTTAGGTTAGGCTACACTAGGTTAGGTTAGGTTAGACTAGGTTAGGTTAGGCTAGACTAAGTTAGGTTAGGCTAGCCTAGGTTAGGTTAGGCTAGCCTAGGTTAGGTTAGCCTAGCCTAGGTTAGGTTAAAATCACTGCAATACTAATAAAATACATTTTATATATATATATATATATATATATATATATATATATATATATATATATATATATATATATATATATATATATATATAATGTTTGAGGTGATAATTATCATGTTAATGTTTTACTTATAGTGTTAAGTTGTTATTTGTTGATATTAACGCGGTTAGGTTAATGTTGCAGGCAGCTGTGTGGTCAATATTAACTGAGAAGTGTTAATTGTGATGTGTTAATGAGAGTTGGATGTAACTGTGTTACAGGTTCATGATAATTGTGAAGAAATACTTGAACAACTAAGATAACTGAACATAGATACTTGAACAACTAAGATAACTGAACAGGAATACTTGAAGAACAAAGATAATCGAACAGAAATACTTGAACAACTAAGATAACTGAACAGGAATTCTTGAAAAACAAAGATAATCGAACAGAAATACTTGAACAGTTAGCATCAACAGTGCTGTGTTTATTAAGAGGTTGAAGAAAACCACTTGAGTGTGTGTTGAGTGTCAGTGTGGTGTTGAACCAGGTTAAAATGGGTCGCAAAAAGTCTCGCTCAGCTCTGGTGGCTGCTTCTTACACCAGTCTGGACTTCGCTAACATGACGGAGGCCATCTACCGCTCCCCCAGGAACACCTACGTCACGCACTACGTAAGTACTACCTATCCCAGTCATCTTGTAGCTTGTACATTGTAATTTGCGGGTTAAAAGCTTTCCAGAAGTGTTTCCTACGAGGATAGACTAAGGGCAGTGGCAGTATCTGTGACTCTACTGAGCCTTTCTCACGGCCCAGGAGCTTTCACAGTTGATTCTACTTCCTGTTTTTTTCCTATCAGAAACCTCGTAGCTCAGTGCTAAAGCACTAAGTAAGTTTATTTATGTACAGGTACACATAAGTACACTTATCATGCATAGTAACATGTAGAGAAAGAGCACAGTCAGCAGGGGTCGATCTCACTGCAAGGAAGATGGCAAGGTTCCTAAATTTCTGCATGATGCATTGATATAAAATCGCTTGTGAGGTCAGAAGATACAGGAGGAGATTGAAATAGCTTGAATCCATGCTTGTGGCTCACTGTTGTGCCCGGGCTGGGAAGAAACATGGCTTGTAAACCAGGCTACCTGGCTTATAGGGTATTTGTGGCCGAGTGGTAGGGAGTGTCACTTGGGAACCTTGCCAGTCTCCCTGTAGTGGGATCGAGTCCTGCTGACTGAGATCTTTCTCTTTATATACCCGCCTGTTTCTGCGTGGCGCCCTGATACTATCATATGTGTAAATTACCTGACGTAACCCCACTGGGGTCCTTGAATCTACCACCACCAGAGCCACGGTTCGATCCTCCTGTCCCTCTTCCTGTTAATGTTCTTATAAGAAATAAGGAGCACTGCAGCAGGCCTACTGGCCCATGCTAGGCATGTCCAAGTCATCGTATTTATGTTCATGTACAAGCATGAACAAATCCCCAGTCATCTCACTAAAACAACACCACTACTACAAGACTTGGTAGACATGTCTACACCTTCATGGCTGATAAATTAGACACATGTGTAACACTTGGGTATCTTTATTGAGGAAACGTTGCGTCACACAGTGGCTTCATCAGTCCAATACACAGAAGAATGGTGAAGATCAGGAGTGTGAGGTATCAGTCTCGCAACCTGGAGTCAACTCCAGGTTGAGCGACTGACTACCTCAAACTCCTTCTGATCTTCACCATGTTGCACATATGTCTAATTCATCAACTTAGTTCTGTGAATCATTTATCATCGTCTTCATGGCTAGTATAAACTCTCAGCTCCAGTAATGTCCTTGATAGTAGACGAGATGGCGATAGTTGTAATGTAACTATCTTTCTTGAGTAATCTACAAGTCTTCTCAGGTACATTGCTGCTTGATGTACACTGTACTGACGAACCAGCTAGTGTATTGTACACCCATGACTATCCTGTGGATGGTAGTGGCTAGTGTATTGTACACCCATGACTATCCTGTTTATGGTAGTGGCTAGTGTATTGTACACCCATGACTATCCTGTGGATGGTAGTGGCTAGTGTATTGTACACCCATGACTATCCTGATGGAGTGGCTAGTGTATTGTACACCCATGACTATCCTGTGGATGGTAGTGGCTAGTTGTACACCCATGACTATCCTGTTTATGGTAGTGGCTAGTGTATTGTACACCCATGACTATCCTGTGGATGGTAGTGGCTAGTGTATTGTACACCCATGACTATCCTGTGGATGGTAGTGGCTAGTGTATTGTACACCCATGACTATCCTGTGGATGGTAGTGGCTAGTGTATTGTACACCCATGACTATCCTGTGGATGGTAGTGGCTAGTGTATTGTACACCCATGACTATCCTGTGGATGGTAGTGGCTAGTGTATTGTACACCCATGACTATCCTGTGGATGGTAGTGGCTAGTGTATTGTACACCCATGACTATCCTGTGGATGGTAGTGGCTAGTGTATTGTACACCCATGACTATCCTGTGGATGGTAGTGGCTAGTGTATTGTACACCCATGACTATCCTGTGGATGGTAGTGGCTAGTGTATTGTACACTCATGACTATCCTGTGGATGGTAGTGGCTAGTGTATTGTACACCCATGACTATCCTGTGGATGGTAGTGGCTAGTATATTGTACACCCATGACTATCCTGTGGATGGTAGTGGCTAGTGTATTGTACACCCATGACTATCCTGTTTATGGTAGTGGCTAGTGTATTGTACACCCATGACTATCCTGTGGATGGTAGTGGCTAGTGTATTGTACACCCATGACTATCCTGTTTATGGTAGTGGCTAGTGTATTGTACACCCCATGACCATCCTGAGGATGGTAGTGGCTAGTGTATTGTACACCCATGACATCCTGTGGATGGTAGTGGCTAGTGTATTGTACACCATGACTATCCTGTGGATGGTAGTGGCTAGTGTATTGTACACCCATGACCATCCTGAGGATGGTAGTGGCTAGTGTATTGTACACCCATGACCATCCTGTGGATGGTAGTGGCTAGTGTATTGTACACCCATGACTATCCTGTGGATGGTAGTGGCTAGTGTATTGTACACCCCATGACCATCCTGAGGATGGTAGTGACTAGTGTATTGTACACCCCATGACCATCCTGTGGATGGTAGTGGCTAGTGTATTGTACACCCATGACCATCCTGTGGATGGTAGTGGCTAGTGTATTGTACACCCATGACCATCCTGTGGATGGTAGTGCTAGTGTATTGTACACCCATGACATCCTGTGGATGGTAGTGGCTAGTGTATTGTACACCCCATGACCATCCTGAGGATGGTAGTGACTAGTGTATTGTACACCCCATGACCATCCTGTGGATGGTAGTGGCTAGTGTATTGTACACCCATGACCATCCTGTGGATGGTAGTGGCTAGTGTATTGTACACCCCATGACCATCCTGTGGATGGTAGTAGCTAGTGTATTGTACACACCATGACCATCCTGTGGATGGTAGTGACTAGTGTATTGTACACCCATGACCAAATATGTGGATGGTAGTGACTAGTGTACTGTACACCCCATGACCATCCTAAGGATGGTAGTGGCTAGTGTATTGTACACCCCATGACCATCCTATGGATGGTAGTGGCTAGTGTATTGTACACCCCATGACCATCCTGTGGATGGTAGTGACTAGTGTACTGTACACCCCATGACCATCCTAAGGATGGTAGTGGCTAGTGTATTGTACACCCCATGACCATCCTATGGATGGTAGTGGCTAGTGTATTGTACACCCCATGACCATCCTGTGGATGGTAGTGGCTAATGTATTGTTCACCCCATGACCACCTACCAGTGCTCTACGAGTACTCAACCAGTGCTCTACGAGTGCTCAACCAGTGTTCTACGAGTGCTCAACCAGTGTTCTACGAGTGTTCTACCAACAGAGAACACGAGGCTGGTTAGTGTTCTTGCCAACAAACAGAAAGTTGATGTAGTTTGTCAGGTTCTTGTGTCTGGTCACAGACATTGACTTTAAGGTCACCAGGTTCACTCACCAGGCTCTTGACCTCTGCTGCAGGCATACACAGTACTGGTTCAACTAACTCACACAAACCACTGGTGCAACTAACCCACACAAGCCACTGCTGCAACTAACCCACACAAGCCACTGGTTCAACTAACTCACAAGCCACTGCTGCAACTAACCCACACAAGCCACTGGTTCAACTAACTCACAAGCCACTGGTGCAACTAACCCACACAAGCTACTGGTGCAACTAACTCACACAAGTCACTGGTGCAACTAACCCACACAAGCCACTGGTGGAACTAACCCACACAAGCCACTGGTGCAACTAATTCACACAAGCCACTGGTGCAACTAACCCACACAAGCAACTGGTGCAACTAACTCACACAAGCCACTGGTGCAACTAACTCACACAAGCCACTAGTTCAACTAATCCACACAAGCCACTGGTGCAACTAACTCACACAAGCCACTGGTGCAACTAACCCACACAAGCCACTGGTGCAACTAACTCACACAAGCCACTGGTGCAACTAACTCACACAAGCCACTAGTTCAAGTAATCCACACAAGCCACTTATTCAATTAACCCACACAAGCCACTGGTTCAACTAACTCACACAAGCTACTGGTTCAACTAACACAAGCCACTGGTGCAACTAACCCACAAGCCACTGGTTCATCTAACTCACACAAGCCACTTGTTCAATTAACTCACACAAGCCACTGGTGCAATTAACTCACACTACAATGGATCAGGGAATATCTGTCAGGAAGACAGCAGCGAGTCATGGTACGTGGTGAGGTGTCAGAGTGGGCGCCGGTGACGAGTGGGGTTCCACAGGGGTCAGTCCTAGGACCTGTGCTGTTTCTGGTATTTGTGAACGACATGACGGAAGGAATAGACTCCGAAGTGTCCCTGTTTGCAGATGATGTGAAGTTGATGAGAAGAATTCAGTCGGACGAGGACCAGGCAGAACTACAAAGGGATCTGGACAGGCTGCAAGCCTGGTCCAGCAATTGGCTCCTGGAGTTCAACCCCACCAAGTGCAAAGTCATGAAGATTGGGGAAGGGCAAAGAAGACCGCAGACAGAGTACAGTCTAGGGGGCCAGAGACTACAAACCTCAATCAAGGAAAAAGATCTTGGGGTGAGTATAACACCAGGCACATCTCCTGAGGCGCATATCAACCAAATAACTGCTGCAGCATACGGGCGACTAGCAAACCTAAGAACAGCATTCCGACATCTTAATAAAGAATCGTTCAGGACCTTGTACACTGTGTACGTTAGGCCCATACTGGAGTATGCAGCACCAGTTTGGAACCCACATCTAGCCAAGCACGTAAAGAAGCTAGAGAAAGTGCAAAGATTTGCAACAAGACTAGTCCTGGAGCTAAGGGGTATGTCCTACGAGGAGAGGTTAAGGGAAATCGACCTGACGACACTGGAGGACAGGAGAGATAGGGGGGACATGATAACGACATATAAGATACTGAGAGGAATTGACAAGGTGGACAGAGACAGAATGTTCCAGAGATGGGACACAGCAACAAGGGGACACAGTTGGAAGTTGAAGACTCAGATGAATCACAGGGATGTTAGGAAGTATTTCTTCAGTCACAGAGTGGTCGGGAAGTGGAATAGCTTGGGAAGCGATGTAGTGGAGGCAGGTTCCATACATAGCTTTAAGAAGAGGTATGATAAAGCTCATGGCGCAGGGAGAGTGACCCAGTAGCGGCTAGTATAGAGGCGGGGCCAGGAGCTATGTCTCGACCCCTGCAGCCACAACTAGGTGAGTACAACTAGGTGAGTACAAGCCACTGGTTCAACTAACTCATACAAGCCACTGGTTCAACTAACTCACACAAGCCACTGGTTCAACTAATCCACACAAGCCACTTCGTCAATTAACTCACACAAGCCACTGGTGCAACTAACTCACACAAGCCACTGGTGCAACTAACTCACATAAGCCACTGCTTCAACTAACTTACACAAGCCACTGGTGAAACTAACCCACACAAGCCACTGGTTCAACTAACCCACACAAGCCACTGGTGCAACTAACAAGCACAAGCAACTGCATCAACTAACCCACACAAGCCACTGCATCAACTAACCCACACAAGCCACTGGTTCAACTAACTCACCTAAGCCACTGGTGCAACTAACTCACACAAGCCACTGGTTCAACTAATCCACACAAGCCACTTCAATTAACCCACGCAAGCCACTGGTTTAACTAACTCACACAAGCCACTGGTGCAACTAACCCACACAAGCCTCTGGTTCAACTAACTCACACAAGCCACTTGTTCAACTAACTCACACAAGCCACTGGTGCAATTAACTCACACAAGCCTCTGGTGCAACTAATCCACACAAGCCACTTCTTCAATTAACTCCCACAAGCCACTGGTGCAATTAACTCACACAAGCCAATGGTTCAACTAACTCACACAAGCCACTGGTTCAACTAACTCACACAAGCCACTGTTGCAATTAACTCACACAAGCCACTGGTGCAACTAATCCACACAAGCCACTTCTTCAATTAACTCCCACAAGCCACTGGTGCAATTAACTCACACAAGCCACTGGTTCAACTAACTCACACAAGCCACTGGTTCAACTAACTCACACAAGCCACTGGTTCAACTAATCCACACAAGCCACTTCGTCAATTAACTCACACAAGCCACTGGTGCAACTAACCCACACAAGCCACTGCATCAACTAACCCACACAAGCCACTGCATCAACTAAGCCACACAAGCCACTGCATCAACTAAGCCACACAAGCCACTGCATCAACTAACTCACACAAGTTACTGCATCAATTAAGCCACACAAGCCACTGCATCAACTAACTCACATAAGAACATAAGAACATAAAAAGAAGGAACACTGCAGCAGGCCTACTGGCCCATGCGAGGCAGGTCCAAATCTCCAACGGCTTAAGCCAATGCCCCCGACCCAGCCAGGTCAGGTTACATTCACTTAAGGAAGGAGCACGGCATCTGACCTAGTAGCACAAACTAGTCAGGTACAACTCACACCCACCCGCACCCACTCATATATTTATCTAGCCTATTTTTAAAACTACACAACGTTTTAGCCTCTATAACTGTACTCGGGAGTTTGTTCCATTCATCGACAACTCTATTACCAAACCAATGCTTTCCTATATCCTTCCTGAATCTGAATTTATCCAACTTAAAGCCATTGCTGCGAGTCCTGTCAATACTAGATATTTTTAGCACGCTATTTACATCCCCTTTATTTATTCCTGTTTTCCATTTATACACCTCAATCATATCCCCCTAATTCTACGCCTTTCTAGAGATGCAGATTCAGGGCCCTCAGTCTATCCTCATAGGGGAAAATTTCTGATACATGGAATCAACTTAGTCATCCTCCTTTGTACGTTTTCCAGAGCATTTATATCCATTCTGTAATACGGTGACCAAAACTGTGCAGCATAATCTAGATGAGGCCTAACCAAGGATATATAGAGTTGAAGAACAACCTGAGGACTCCTATTATTTATGCTTCTTGATATGAAGCCAAGGATTCTGTTTGCTTTATTGCGAACACTTATGCACTGCTGTCTAGGTTTTAGATTACTGCTAACCAGAACTCCTAAATCCTTTTCGCAATCAGTAGTATTAAGATCTACATTATTTAGTTTATATGTGGCATGGTTATTGTCCTGTCCAATATTTAGAACTTTGCATTTATCTATATTAAACTGCATCTGCCACTTCTCCGACCACTGCATCAGTCTATTCAAATCTTCCTGGAGTGCTCTAATGTCCTCATTTGAATGAATTGGACGGCCTATTTTGGTGTCATCGGCAAACTTGCTTATGTCGCTATTTATTCCCTCATCTATGTCGTTTATGTAGATTGTGAACAACAAGGGGCCCAATACTGACCCCTGTGGAACACCGCTTGTGACACTTCCCACTCTGATTTCTCCCCATTTATGCAAACTCTCTGCTGCCTATTTGTCAACCATGCCTCTATCCAGGAAAAATTTCTCCTCCTATTCCGTGTGCCTTAATTTTCCTCAATAGTCTCTGATGTGGGACTCTATCAAAAGCCTTACTGAAGTCCATATACACAACATCATATTCATTACCATGATCTACCTCCTCAAATACCTTAGTGAAAAAGTTATTAAATTTGTAAGGCAGGAACGCCCTTTTGTAAAACCGTGCTGAGATTCATTGATTAATTTATGCTTTTCAAGATGGCTACGAATTGCCTCGGCTATTATTGATTCCATAAATTTTCCCACTATGGAGGTTAGGCTTATTGGTCTATAGTTCGAAGCTAAGGACCTGTCTCCTGCTTTGAAAATAGGTATTACATTTGCAATTTTCCACTTATCTGGCACCATGCCAGTTTGCAGTGATATGTTGAAAAGATTAGCCATAGGTTTGCTAAGCTCCTCTTTACATTCCTTTAGAACCCTTGCATACAGTTCATCAGGGCCTGGGGATTTGTTAGGTTTTAATTTATCTATTTGTCTAAGGACCATGTCACTTGTGACCCTAATCATGCATAGTTTACTATCATCCTGTTCTACATAATTTATTATTTCTGGAATATCGCTGGTATCTTCCTGTGTAAAAACTGAGAGGAAGTAAGTGTTAAAAATTCTACACATTTCCTTATCACTGACGGTGAGCTGACCTGAGTAACTTTTGAGTGGGCCTATCTTGTCCCTAATCTTACTTCTGTATACCTGAACAAATCCTTTTGGGTTAGTCTTCGATTCTCTTGCAACTTTAACCTCATAGTCTCTTTTTGCTTTTCTTATTCCTTTTTTATTTCTCTCTTTAACTGAATATATTGATTACTTAATTGCCCCTCTCCTCTTTTGATTCGCCTATATATGCCTCTCTTTTGACCAATGAGATGTTTTAATCTATTGTTCATCCATTTAGGATCATTTTTGTTTGATCTGATTTCCTATTAGGAACATAAGTTGTCTGAGCAGCTAGAACTATTCTCTGGAAAACGTCATATTGGCAATCACCACCTACCTGACCCACTGTCAGGTCATTCCAGTTCAGCCTACCCAGGTAATTTTCAGTCCTACAAAATCAGCTAGGCGGAAGTCAGGGACAGAGACTTGATTGTCATTATTAGGGTAATTCCATGATATATTAAAACTGAGTGATTTGTGATCACTTTCCCAAGCTCATCATTAACCTCAAGATTATTAACTAGCGATTCCCTGCTGGCAAGAACCAAGTCTAGCAGGTTATTTCCTCTAGTTGGTTCTGTCACCAACTGTTTCAAAACAATCCTGAATCGTATCAAGAAAGTCACTTGACTCTAAATTTCCTGTCAAATTGCTCCAGTCAATTTGTCTAAAGTTGAAATCTCCCATTAGCACAACATTTTCATATGTAGATGCCTTACGAATTTCATCCCATAGAAGTTTACTGCACTCCCTATCAAGATTTGGGGGCCTGTAAATCACACCCAAGATAAGTTTTACACGGCCCTCAGAAGCTGTAACCAAACAGATTCAGTGGCTGACGCTTCTAATTTTATATCTTGTCTAACACAACAATTTAAATTGTCTCTGACATACATCGCTACTCCACCACCCTTCCTGTTGACCCTATCAGTGTGGAATAATTTATAGCCTTGTAAGTGACATTCAGAAGGCAACTCTCTATCTTTCAGATTGAGCCAGGTCTCTGTTATAGCAATAATATCTATGTTTCCTGCATTTGCAATTAATCTTAACTCATCTATCTTATTTCTTAAACTCCGGCTATTAGTATAGTAAACCTTAAGGGAGCTAGTCCCTTGTTTCCCTCTGCTGTCTTCCTTTGTTTGCTGACCTGATCCATTGTATTTATTTGTAACTTTATGATGAATTTCTTTTATACACATACTGTTTTCAGCCCTAGTGTTGCTAACTGACTGTTTCCCACACACACCCATACCTCTATCTTCTATCAGTTTAAAATCCTAGGCATGTCAGCAATGGCCCTCTCGATCGAGTTGGCAAGTGCTTCCACCCCTGTACCAGAGAGATGTACCCCATCCCTTGCATACATATCATGTTTGCCATAAAAGTTGTCCCAGTTGTCAATGAATGGGATTGCAAGTTCCTTGCAGTATCTGTCTAGCCAGCAATTTACACCAATTGCCCTAGACAACCATTCATTTCCCACTCCCCTTCTAGGCAAGATGCTACATATAATTGGGACCCCTCCCTTGGACTTAATTAGCTCTATAGCTGACCTGTACTTATCTAGCAGCTCTTCTCTCCTACCCTTCCCAATATCATTTCCACCAGCACTGAGACAGATAATGGGCTTGTTCCCATTACCTGACATGATATTATCCAACCTGTTGACTATGTCTCCAACACCAGCTCCGGGGAAGCACACCCTCTCTCTCACCTTTTATTCCTATTACAGAAAACACGGTCCATATATCTTACCTGTGAGTCACCTACTACAAGAATTCGCTTACCTCTATTAGCAGGGAAGTAGTACCTTTACCTTCACTTGGGGAAGTAGTACCCTTACCTTCACTTGGGGAAGTAGTACCTTTACCTTCACTGGCCACTGGAGTACACTCATCCTGAAGAACAGAGAAGCGATTTCCTACCTTCAAGTCTTCTCTTAACCTTCCTTATTTTGATGTTCCTGCCTTTACTGGGAACCACTGCCATTTGTAGCAGGTGCTGGACTGCACCTCACTCCTGGTAGCCTTTTCTTCCTCCCCCTTCACCCTCCTCGCAGGGAGTGGCAGACTGCACCTCACTACTGGTATCCCTATTCCCCTCCAGAACTGCAGCCACCTCACCCTCTCTTCCAAAACCATTGAGGTGAACCTTCAGCCTCCTAAATTCCTCCTGGAGAAGCAGGACCTCCTCCTTCAGCACTGCAACCTCACGTTTTAAAACACTGCAGCAGCTAGCCATGATTAACCCTCACACTAATTCCCAAAGCACTCAGGGACTGCGACCACTCGTGACCACTGACCACTGACCACTCAAGCCACTGCATCAACTAAGCCACACAAGCCACTGCATCAACTAACCCACACAAGCCACTGCATCAACTAAGCCACACAAGCCACTGCATCAACTAAGCCACACAAGCCACTACATCAACTAACCCACACAAGCCACTGCATCAACTAAGCCACACAAGCCACTGCATGAACTAAGCCACACAAGCCACTGCATCAACTAACCCACACAAGCCACTGCATCAACTAAGCCACACAAGCCACTGCATCAACTAAGCCACACAAGCCACTGCATCAACTAAGCTACACAAGCCACTGCATCAACTAAGTTACACAAGCCACTGCATCAACTAAGCCACACAAGCCACTGCATCAACTAAGCCACACAAGCCACTGCATCAACAAATCCACACAAGCTACTGCATCAACTAAGCCACACAAGCCACTGCATCAACTAAGCCACACAAGCCACTGCATCAACTAAGCCACACAAGCCACTGCATCAACTAAGCCACACAAGCCACTGCATCAACTAAGCCACACAAGCCACTGCATCAACTAAGCCACACAAGCCACTGCATCAACTAAGCACACAAGCCACTGCATCAACTAAGCCACACAAGCCACTGCATCAACTAAGCTACACAAGCCACTGCATCAACTAAGCCACACAAGCCACTGCATCAACTAAGCCACACAAGCCACTGCATCAACTAAGCCACACAAGCCACTGCATCAACTAAGCCACACAAGCCACTGCATCAACTAAGCCACACAAGCCACTGCATCAACTAAGCTACACAAGCCACTGCATCAACTAAGCCACACAAGCCACTGCATCAACTAAGCCACACAAGCCACTGCATCAACTAAGCCTACACAAGCCACTGCATTAACTAAACCTACACAAGCCACTGCATCAACTAAGCCACACAAGCCACTGCATCAACTAAGCCACACAAGCCACTGCATCAACTAAGCCACACAAGCCACTGCATCAACTAAGCCACACAAGCCACTGCATCAACTAAGCCACTGCATCAATACCGCCACTGCATCAACTAAGCCACACAAGCCACTCATCAACTAAGCCACACTGCATCAACTAAGCCACACAAGCCACTGCATCAACTAAGCCACACAAGCCACTGCATCAACTAACCCGTCAGTGTACCCAGTTTTTGTAACTTTTTTTTTGCGCTATTTAAAGATGCGCACAACTGCGCATGCGTCTGTATGTAGCAGTATTTTAAATAAGCGAAATGAACATTTTCGTACATAGTACGTACATACGTACATAACGTAGAGGCAGAATCTATACACACCTTGACGAGTAGGCATGAAGGGTTCCAGGTTAGAAACTTTTTTACCAGCAAAGACACGCTGTACATGTGTCTAGTCTGCAGAGTTTAACTATGCTTAGTTAGGTGTTTATGGGTGTTTAACTATGCTTAGTTAGGTGTTTATGGGTGTTTAACTATGCTTAGTTAGGTGTTCAGTGTGTTTAACTGTGCTTAGTTAGGTGTTTACGGGTGTTTAACTATGTTTAGTTAGGTGTTTACGGGTGTTTAACTGTGCTTAGTTAGGTGTTTACGGGTGTTTAACTATGTTTAGTTAGGTGTTTACGGGTGTTTAACTATGCTTAGTTAGGTGTTTATGGGTGTTTAACTATGCTTAGTTAGGTGTTCAGGGTGTTTAACTGTGCTTAGTTAGGTGTTTACGGGTGTTTAACTATGTTTAGTTAGGTGTTTACGGGTGTTTAACTGTGCTTAGTTAGGTGTTTACAGATGTTTAACTATGTTTAGTTAGGTGTTTACGGGTGTTTAACTATGCTTAGTTAGGTGTTTACGGGTGTTTAACTATGCTTAGTTAGGTGTTCACGGGTGTTTAACTATGCTTAGTTAGGTGTTCACGGGTGTTTAACTATGCTTAGTTAGGCGTTCATGGTGTTTAACTATGCTAGGTGCTTACGGGTGTTTAACTATGCTTAGTTAGGTGTTCACGGGTGTTTAACTATGCTTAGTTAGGTGTTCAGGGTGTTTAACTATGCTTAGTTAGGAGTTTACGGGTGTTTAACTATGCTTAGTTAGGTGTTCACGGGTGTTTAACTATGGAAAAATAAACACATAAGCAGTATAATGTGATCCTTTATTGACAACGTTTCGCCCACGCAGTGGGCTTTATCGAGTCACAACAGATCTACCTGGAAAATGAGCAACATGGAGATATATATAGGGTACAGTCAACTTTCTCCACCTGACCCAGCATTCTCCACCTGACCCAGCATTCTCCACCTGACCCAGCATTCTCCACCTGACCCAGCATTCTCCACCTGACCCAGCATTCTCCACCTGACCCAGCATTCTCCACCTGACCCAGCATTCTCCACCTGCCTGTACCCTATATATATCTTCATGTTACTCATTTTCCAGGTAGATCTGTCTGTGACTCGATAAAGCCCACTGCGTGGGCGAAACGTTGTCAATAAAGGATCACATTATACTGCTTATGTGTTTATTTTTCCATTGTGTCGGTATTTTATACCATTCATTTCCATCGTGTTTAACTATGCTTAGTTAGGTGTTCAGGGTGTTTAACTATGCTTAGTTAGGTGTTCAGGGTGTTTAATAATGCTTAGTTAGGTGTTTACGGGTGTTTAACTATGCTTAGTTAGGTGTTCACGGGTGTTTAACTATGCTTAGTTAGGTGTTCAGGGTGTTTAACTATGCTTAGTTAGGTGTTCAGGGTGTTTAATTATGCTTAGTTAGGTGTTCAGGGTGTTTAACTATGCTTAGTTAGGTGTTCAGGGGTGTTTAACTATGCTTAGTTAGGTGTTCAGGGTGTTTAACTATGCTTAGTTAGGTGTTCAGGGTGTTTAACTATGCTTAGTTAGGTGTTCAGGGTGTTTAACTATGCTTAGTTAGGTGTTCAGGGTGTTTAACTATGCTTAGTTAGGTGTTCAGGGTGTTTAACTATGCTTAGTTAGGTGTTCAGGGTGTTTAACCCCTGAGGGACTGATTACCTCAATGTTCTTCTGATCTCCACCATTCTTTTGTATAGGACTGATGAAACCACTGTGGGGCGACACATTTCCACAATAAAGATACCCAAATGTTGTATCTCTCTCTGTCTCTGTCTCTTTGTTTCTCTCTGTCTCTGTCTCTCTGTGTATCTCTGTCTGTCTCTGTATCTCTATGTTTCTCTCTGTATCTCTATGTCTCTCTCTGTATCTCTGTCTCTGTCTCTCTGTATTTCTCTGTCTGTCTCTGTATCTCTCTGTCTCTCTGTATCTCTCTGTCTCTGTATCTCTCTGTCTGCCTCTGTATCTCTCTGTCTCTGTATCTCTCTGTCTGTCTCTGTATCTGTATCTCTCTGTCTCTTTGTATCTCTCTGTCTGCCTCTGTATCTCTCTGTCTGTCTCTGTATCTGTATCTCTCTGTCTCTTTGTAACTCTCTGTCTCTGTATCTCTCTGTCTCTGTCTCTGTATCTCTGTCTCTTTGTATCTCTCTCTCTCTGTATCTCTCTCTGTATCATGTATATAACATTCTACATGTCAGAGTAGCAGACTTGTCTGGTCTTCCCACAATGTAAATATCATACACAATAATTATTATAATAACAACAATAGCTTCTCAATACAGTATTCAGGCTCACAAATATTAATTAATAATAATAATAATAATAATAATAATAATAACAATAGCTTAACATTATCGTAAACATCAACAGTTTTAAACCCTCACAAAAAAAAACATAAAATAAATGTTAGCAGAGTTCCAGTTTGCAAATGTCAAATTTATTAATAAAACTGAAACTGAATCCAAATTTTTTGAGAATTTGCATAATATTACAAGTGTGGATGTCAGGTGGGGAACTTTAAACCTATATTTACCACCCACCCTACCCATGTATCTTTAAGCTACCCACCCTACCCAAGTATCTTTAAGCTACCCACCCTACCCAGGTATCTTTAAGCTACCCACCTTACCCAGGTATCTTTAAGCTACCCACCCTACCCAGGTATCTTTAAGCTACCAACCCTACCCAGGTATCTTTAAGCTACCCACCCTACCCAGGTATCTTAAGCTACCCACCCTACCCATGTATCTTTAAGCTACCCACCCTACCCAGGTATCTTTAAGCTACCTACCCTACCCATGTATCTTTAAGCTACCCACCCTACCCATGTATCTTTAAGCTACCCACCCTACCCATGTATCTTTAAGCTACCCACCCTACCCATGTATCTTTAAGCTACCTACCCTACCCATGTATCTTTAAGCTACCTACCCTACCCATGTATCTTTAAGCTACCCACCCTACCCATGTATCTTTCACCTACCCACCCTACCCATGTATCTTTAAGCTTCCCACCCTACCCATGTATCTTTAAGCTACCCACCCTACCCATGTATCTTTAAGCTACCCACCCTACCCATGTATCTTTAAGCTACCCACCCTACCCAGGTATCTTTAAGCTACCCACCCTACCCATGTATCTTTAAGCTACCCACGCTAACTATGTATCTTTCACCTACCCACCCTACCCATGTATCTTTAAGCTTCCCACCCTACCCATGTATCTTTAAGCTACCCACCCTACCCATGTATCTTTAAGCTACCCACCCTACCCATGTATCTTTAAGCTACCCACCCTACCCAGGTATCTTTAAGCTACCCACCCTACCCATGTATCTTTAAGCTACCCACCCTACCCATGTATCTTTAAGCTACCACCCTACCCATGTATCTTTAAGCTACCCACCCTACCCATATATCTTTAATACTACCCACCCTACCCATGTATCTTTACTACCCACCCTACCCATGTATCTTTAAGCTACCCACCCTACCCATGTATCTTAAGCTACCACCCTACCCATGTATCTTAAGCTACCCACCCTACCCATGTATCTTTAACTACCCACCCTACCCATGTATCTTTAGCTACCCACCCTACCCAGTATCTTTAGCTACCCACCCTACCCAGGTATCTTTAAGCTACCCACCCTACCCACGTATCTTTAAGCTACCCACCCTACCCAGTATCTTTAACTACCCACCCTACCCATGTATCTTTAAGCTACCCACTACCCATGTATCTTTACTACCCACCCTACCCATGTATCTTAAGCTACCCACCCTACCCATGTATCTTTACTACCCACCCTACCCATGTATCTTGTATACCTTTTCACCCACCCTACCCATGTATCTTATACTACCCACCCTACCCATGTATCTTTAGCTACCCACCCTACCCATGTATCTTTAAGCTACCCACCCTACCCATGTATCTTTACTACACTACCCAGTATCTTGCACCACCCTACCCATGTATCTTTAACTACCCACCCTACCCATGTATCTTTAAGCTACTCACCCTACCCATGTATCTTTACTACCCACCCTACCCATGATCTTTACTACCCACCCTACCCATGTATCTTATACTACCCACCCTACCCATGTATCTTTAAGCTACCCACCTACCCATGTATCTTTAAGCTACCCACCTACCCATGTATCTTTAAGCTACCCACCCTACCCAGTATCTTTAGCTCCCACCCTACCCATGTATCTTTAAGCTACCCACCCTACCCATGTATCTTTAAGCTACCCACCCTACCCATGTATCTTATACTACCCACCCTACCCATGTATCTTTAAGCTACCCACCCTACCCATGTATCTTATACTACCCACCCTACCCATGTATCTTATACTACCCACCCTACCCATGTATCTTTACTACCCACCCTACCCATGTATCTTTAAGCTACCCACCCTACCCATGTATCATATTCTACCCACCCTACCCATGTATCTTTAAGCTACCCACCCTACCCATGTATCTTTAAGCTACCTACCCTACCCATGTATCTTTATACTACCCACCCTACCCAGTATTTTAAGCTACCCACCCTACCCATGTATCTTTAAGCTACCCACCCTACCATGTATTTACTACCCACCCTACCCATGTATCTTTACTACCCACCCTACCCATGTATCTTTAAGCTACCCACTCTACCCATGTATCTTTACTACCCACCCTACCCATAGTATCTTTACTACCCACCCTACCCATGTATCTTATACTACCCACCCTCCCATGTATCTTTAACTACCCATCCTACCCAGTATCTTATACTACCCACCCTACCCAGTATCTTTAAGCTACCCACCCTACCCATGTATCTTAACTACCCACCTACCCATGTATCTTAACTACCCACCCTACCCATGTATCTTTATAGCTACTCCACCCTACCCATGTATCTTAAGCTACCCACCCTACCCATGTATCTTATAGCTACCCACCCTACCCATGTATCTTATACTACCCACCCTACCATGTATCTTTACTACCCACCCTACCCAATGTATCTTTAAGCTACCCACCTACCCATGTATCTTTAAGCTACCCACCCTACCCATGTATCTTTAAGCTACCCACCTACCCATGTATCTTTAACTACCCACCCTACCCATGTATCTTTAAGCTACCCACCTACCCATGTATCTTATACTACCCACCCTACCCAGTATCTTTTAAGCTACCCACATACCCATGTATCTATACTACCCACCTACCCATGTATCTTTATAGTACCCACCCTACCCATGTATCTTATACTACCCACCCTACCCATGTATCTTTAAGCTACCCACCCTACCCATGTATCATATTTCTACCCACTACCCATGTATCTTTAAGTCTAACCCATGCTCTATACTACCCATGTATTTTAAGCTACCTACCCACCCAGTATCTTTAAGCTACCACCCTACCCAAGTATCTTTAAGCTACCCACCCTACCCATGTATCTTTAGAGCTACCCACCTACCATGTATCTTATACTACCCACCCTACCCATGTATCTTTAACACCCACCTACCCAAGTATCTTTAGCTACCCAACCTACCATGTATCTTTAAGCTACCCACCCTACCCATGTATCTTATACTACCCACCCTACCCATGTATCTTTTAACTACCCACCCTTACCAGGTATCTATAATAGCTACCCACCTACCCAGGTATCTTTAGCTACCCACCCTACCCAGGTATCTTTAAGCCACCCACATACCCATGTATCTTTAAGCTACCCACCCTACCCATGTATCTTTAAGCTACCCACCCTACCCATGTATTTTGTACTACCCACCCTACCCATGTATTTTGTACTACCCACCCTACCCATGTATTTTGTACTAACCACCCTTCCCATGTATCATATACTACCCTACCCATGTATCTTATACTACCCACCCTACCCATGTATCTTTAAGCTACCCACCCAACCCATGTATCTTATACTAGCCACCCTACCCATGTTTCTTATACTAGCCACCCTACCCATGTATTATATACTACCCACCCTACCCATGTATCGTTAAGCTACCCACCCTACCCATGTATCTTTAAGCTACCCACCCTACTCATGTATCTTATACTACCCACCCTACCCATGTATCTTATACTACCCACCCTACCCATGTATCTTATACTACCTATCCTACCCATGTATCTTATACTAACCACCTTACCCATGCATCTTTAAGCTACCCACCCTACCCTTGTATCTTATACTACCCACCCTACCCATGTATATTTTATGATACTGTAATGTATCTGTCTCCCATGTTCTATGTATCCCCTAATGTATCCTCTGGTTTATGTATACTTTGTTAGTGTAGTTAGGTATACCTTGTTAGTGTAGTTAGGTATACCTTATTAGTGTAGTTAGGTATACCTTGTTAGTGTAGTTAGGTATACCTTTTTAATGTAGTTATGTATACCATGTTAGTGTAGTTAGGTATACCATGTTAGTGTAGGTAGGTATACCATGTTAGTGTAGTTAGGTATACCTTGTTAGTGTAGTTAGGTATACCTTGGTATTGTAGTGAGGTATACCATGTTAGTGTAGTTAGGTATATCTTGTTAGTGTAGTTAGGTATACCTTGTTAGAGTAGTTAAGTATACCATGTAATGTAGTTAGGTATACCTTGTTAGTGTAGTTAGCATACTATGTTAGTGTAGTTAGGTATACCTTGTTAGTGTAGTTATGTATACCATGTTAGTGTATTTAGGTATACCTTGTTATTGTAGTGAGGTATACCATGTTAGTGTAGTTAGGTATACCTTGTTAGTGTAGTTTGGTATACCTTGTTAGTGTAGTTAAGTATACCATGTTAATGTAGTTAGATATACATTGTTAGAATAGTTAGGTATACTATGTTAGTGTAGTTAGGTATACCATGTTAGTGTAGTTAGGTATACCATGTTAGTGTAGTTAGGTATACCATGTTAGTGTAGTTAGGTATACCATGTTAGTGTAGTTAGGTATACCATGTTAGTGTAGTTAGTTATTCCATGTTAGTGTAGTGAGGTATACCATGTTAGTGTAGTTAGATATACCTTGTTAGTGTAGTTTGGTATACCTTGTTAGTGTAGTTAAGTATACCATGTTAATGTAGTTAGGTATACCTTGTTAGAATAGTTAGGTATACTATGTTAGTGTAGTTAGGTATACCATGTTAGTGTAGTTAGGTATACCATGTTAGTGTAGTTAGGTATACCTTGTTAGTGTAGTTAGGTATACCTTGTTAGTGTAGTTAGGTATACCTTGGTATTGTAGTGAGGTATACCATGTTAGTGTAGTTAGGTATATCTTGTTAGTGTAGTTAGGTATACCTTGTTAGAGTAGTTAAGTATACCATGTTAATGTAGTTAGGTATACCTTGTTAGTGTAGTTAGCATACTATGTTAGTGTAGTTAGGTATACCTTGTTAGTGTAGTTATGTATACCATGTTAGTGTATTTAGGTATACCTTGTTATTGTAGTGAGGTATACCATGTTAGTGTAGTTAGGTATACCTTGTTAGTGTAGTTTGGTATACCTTGTTAGTGTAGTTAAGTATACCATGTTAATGTAGTTAGGTATACATTGTTAGAATAGTTAGGTATACTATGTTAGTGTAGTTAGGTGTACTATGTTAGTGTAGTTAGGTATACCATGTTAGTGTAGTTAGGTATACCATGTTAGTGTAGTTAGGTATACCATGTTTGTGTAGTTAGGTATACCATGTTAGTGTAGTTAGTTATTCCATGTTAGTGTAATGAGGTATACCATGTTAGTGTAGTTAGGTATACCTTGTTAGTGTAGTTTGGTATACCTTGTTAGTGTAGTTAGGTATACCATGTTAATGTAGTTAGGTATACCTTGTTAGAATAGTTAGGTATACTATGTTAGTGTAGTTAGGTATACCTTGTTAGTGTAGTTAGGTATACCTTGTTAGTGTATTTAGGTATATCATGTTAGTGTAGTTATGTATACCTTGTTAGTGTAGTTAGGTATACCATGTTAGTGTAGTTAGGTATACCTTGTTAGTGTAGTTAGGTATACCTTGTTAGTATAGTGAGGTATACCATGTTAGTGTAGTTAGGTATATCTTGTTAGTGTAGTTAATAATACCTTGTTAGTGTAGTTAGGTATACCTTGTTAGTGTAGTTAGCATACTATGTTATAGTAGTTAGGTATACCTTGTTAGTGTAGTTATGTATACCATGTTAGTGTATTTAGGTATACGTTGTTAGTGTAGTTAGGTATACCTTGTTAGTGTAGTTAGGTATACCATGTTAGTGTAGTTAGTTATACCTTTTTAGTGTAGTTAGGGACACCTTGTTATTATAGTTAGGTATACCATGTTAGTGTAGTTAGGTATACCTTGTTAGTGTAGTTAGGTATACTTTGTTAGTGTAGTTAGGTATACCATGTTAGTGTAGTTAAGTATACCATGTTAATGTAGTTAGGTATTCCTTGTTAGTGTAGTTAGGTATACCATGTTAGTGTAGTTAGGTATACCATGTTAGTGTAGTTAGTTATACCATGTTAGTGTAGTTAGATATACCATGTTAGTGTAGTGAGGTATACCTTGTTAGTATAGTGAGGTATACAATGTTAGTGTAGTTAGGTATATCTTGTTAGTGTAGTTAAGTATATCTTGTTAGTGTAGTTAGGTATACCTTGTTAGTATAGTGAGGTATATCATGTTAGTGTAGTTAGGTATATCTTCTTAGTGTAGCTAAGTATACCTTGTTAGTGTAGTTAGGTATACCTTGTTAGTGTAGTTAGCATACTATGTTAGTGTAGTTAGGTATACCTTGTTAGTGTAGTTATATATACCATGTTAGTGTATTTAGGTATACCTTGTTAGTGTAGTTAGCTATACCTTGTTAGTGTAGTTAGGTATACCTTTTTAGTGTAGTTAGGGACACCTTGTTATTATAGTTAGGTATACCATGTTAGTGTAGTTAGGTATACCTTGTTAGTGTAGTTAGGTATACCTTGTTAGTGTAGTTAGGTATACCATGTTAATGTAGTTAAGTATACCATGTTAATGTAGTTAGGTATTCCTTGTTAGTGTAGTTAGGTATACCATGTTAGTGTAGTTAGGTATACCATGTTAGTTTAGTTAGGTATACCATGTTAGTGTAGTTAGGTATACCATGTTAGTGTAGTGAGGTATACCATGATAGTGTAGTTAGGTATACCTTGTTAGTGTAGTTTGGTATACCTTGTTAGTGTAGTTAAGTATACCATGTTAATGTAGTTAGGTATACCTTTTTAGAATAGTTAGGTATACTATGTTAGTGTAGTTAGGTATACCATGTTAGTGTAGTTAGGTATACCATGTTTGTGTAGTTAGGTATACCATGTTAGTGTAGTTAGGTATACCTTGTTAGTGTAGTTAGGTATTCCTTGGTAATGTAATTAGGTACACCTTGTCAATATAATTAGGTACACTTTGT
Source organism: Cherax destructor (assembly GCA_009830355.1). Taxonomy (NCBI): domain Eukaryota; kingdom Metazoa; phylum Arthropoda; class Malacostraca; order Decapoda; family Parastacidae; genus Cherax; species Cherax destructor. The sequence continues at coordinate 51,426 of WNWK01012514.1, forward strand.
TAGTGTAGTTAGGTACACATTGTTAATGTAATTATGTACACATTGTTAATGTAATTAGGTACACCTTGTTAGTGTGATATTTAGTAAGCAGGAATATCCCAGAGAAAATAAGAGAAAGAAGTGGAAATATTCATAGGTAATTACTGAAGATGGTTTGAGAATTAACCCGAAATATACAGTCCCAGGAACACTGATCGTGTATTGTATATTGTGTATTGTGAATTGTGACAGAATTATTTGTAATGTGTTACAGAAACTGTAACTATACCCACACCCTGGTCAAACCCTTGGCACACCCTGTACACACCCTGGTCACACCTTACACACCCTGAACACCCTACACACCCTGGACACACCCTACACACCCTGGACACACCCTACACACCCTGGACACACCTACACACCCTGGTACACACCGACACTACACACCCTGGCACACCCACACCCCTGGCACACCCTCACACCCTGGACACACCCTACACACCCTGGACACACCCTACACACCCTGGACACACCCTACACACCCTGGTCACACCCTACACACCCTGGACACACCCTATACACCCTGGACACACCCTACACACAAAGCCTGAGTAACCTTCACATCTATTTCTGATACACAGTTGTGTACTGAACAATGTGAGTATCATGCTGCCTCTCCCTCCTCCTCCTCCTCTTCTTCTTCCTCCTCCTCCTCCTCCTCCTCCTCCTCTTCCTCCTCCTCCTCCTCCTCCTCCCTCCTCCTCCTCCTCCTCCTCTTCCTCCTCCTTCTTTTACTGTCATAAACAAGTTTGCCGATGACACTAAAATAGGTCGTCAAATAATAATAATAATAATAACAAAATAATAATAATAATAATAATAATAATAATAAAAATAATAATAATAATAATAATAAAATAATAATAATAATAATAATAATAATAATAATAATAATAATAATAATAAATTTTCAACAATCATTTTGTGGTCAATGATATTATAGTGATTTTAGTTTATGTTAGTGATCACAGATGTCATCAGTTTTGCTTGACTGGCTCTAGTTGCTTTGACTCACTGAGGTCACCTCTCAGATTGACACTGAGGTCACCTCTCAGATTGACACTGAGGTCACCTCTCAGATTGACACTGAGGTCACCTACCAGATTGACACTGAGGTCACCTACCAGATTGACACTGAGGTCACCTATCAGATTGACACTGAGGTCACCTATCAGATTGACACTGAGGTCACCTACCAGATTGACACTGAGGTCACCTCTCAGATTGACACTGAGGTCACCTATCAGATTGACACTGAGGTCACCTATCAGATTGACACTGAGGTCACCTATCAGATTGACACTGAGGTCATCTATCAGATTGACACTGAGGTCACGTATCAGATTGACACTGAGGTCACGTATCAGATTGACACTGAGGTCACATATCAGATTGACACTGAGGTCACATATCAGATTGACACTGAGGTCACGTATCAGATTGACACTGAGGTCACGAATCAGATTGACAGACTGAGGTCACGTATCAGATTGACAGACTGAGGTCATGTGTCAGATTGACAGACTGAGGTCACGTATCAGATTGACTGACTGAGGTCACGTATCAGATTGACAGACTGAGGTCACATATCAGATTGACAGACTGAGGTCACGTATCAGATTGACTGACTGAGGTCACGTATCAGATTGACAGACTGAGGTCACGTATCAGATTGACTGACTGAGGTCATGTATCAGATTGACAGACTGAGGTCACGTATCAGATTGACAGACTGAGGTCACGTATCAGATTGACTGACTGAGGTCACTTTATCAGATTACACACGGTCACGTATCCGTGTCACAGTTCTGGTCACAATTGTTTGGGCTGTTGATATACTTCATTATCAGTGTCACTGTTATCCTGTGTTACAGCACTGTCACTGTTATCCTGTGTTACAGTACTGTCACTGTTATCCTGTGTTACAGCACTGTCACTGTTATCCTGTGTTACAGCACTGTCACTGTTATCCTGTGTTACAGCACTGTCACTGTTATCCTGTGTTACAGACTGTCACTGTTATCCTGTGTTACAGTACTGTCACTGTTATCCTGTGTTACAGTACTGTCACTGTTATCCTGTGTTACAGCACTGTCACTTATCCTGTGTTACAGCACTGTCACTGTTATCCTGTGTTACAGTACTGTCACTGTTATCCTGTGTTACAGTACTGTCACTGTTATCCTGTGTTACAGTACTGTCACTGTTATCCTGTGTTACAGACTGTCACTGTTATCCTGTGTTACAGCACTGTCACTGTTATCCTGTGTTACAGCACTGTCACTGTTATCCTGTGTTACAGTACTGTCACTGTTATCCTGTGTTACAGTACTGTCACTGTTATCCTGTGTTACAGTACTGTCACTGTTATCCTGTGTTACAGCACTGTCACTGTTATCCTGTGTTACAGTACTGTCACTGTTATCCTGTGTTACAGTACTGTCACTGTTATCCTGTGTTACAGTACTGTCACTGTTATCCTGTGTTACAGCACTGTCACTGTTATCCTGTGTTACAGCACTGTCACTGTTATCCTGTGTTACAGCACTGTCACTGTTATCCTGTGTTACAGCACTGTCACTGTTATCCTGTGTTACAGCACTGTCACTGTTATCCTGTGTTACAGCACTGTCACTGTTATCCTGTGTTACAGCACTGTCACTGTTATCCTGTGTTACAGTACTGTCACTGTTATCCTGTGTTACAGCACTGTCACTGTTATCCTGTGTTACAGCACTGTCACTGTTATCACCTGTTACAAGTGTCACTTTTATTGTCGTATGGGGTTCGAACATGGATCTGGGTAGATACACACACGTAGGATGGCTTGTAACGTAGTATATTAATAGTAAAATATGGGAGAGCACCAGAACCTAACCTGTCTCCTTAATGTCTCATCTTGAACTGCCCTGCCCAGTGCCCGGAGGGCAACGGCCGCATTCAAACATCATGCTAGGTCAGCAGTGAGTCACTAACGGTTTAGCCACATAGTCAGGGAAGGCGGTGACTCATGGCTAACTGAAATACTACAGTATGTACTACTGACAGCTCGGGGATGCTAACGTATGGCATCCCGACATACAGTTAATACAAACTAAAGGCTACAGGTGTATGGCTCTGGGCTGATTCTATACAATGTCAAAGAACACAACTAAACATGATAACTATACATAAAGATATTATTGGAATGAATCTTAATGTAATGCATTACAAGTATGATATATAACAATTTATGGGCATAGATAGAATCAACGATGGAATAGTACAATAAATGATATAAAAATGATCGATCGATCTGTATTCATGTGATCTACGGATTCTGAGGAAGTATATGTACAAAGAAGGAGTGTTTAACAGAAAAGGCAGACTTGGTGCACTCAAATCTATGACTGTTAAAGCTCAGAATTTGGAGAGAACGTGAACACACACAAAAAATTCTTTAACACTAAGTTGATATAGTAACATACAGTAGAAATACATATCAAACTATATTATTCATCTATACAGGTTATTTACATTTAACCCCAACTCTGCTAGGGTGAGATTTACACATGCAGAATGATTATCATCCCTGGGAGGATCAAACTCTTTTGCAATGGGTAACTCAATTTGTGGTTGAGGAAGATCTAAATTGGTATTTACAAATGATATTTGAGGATTTCTCAATACTTGTCGTGTATGTAAGGAATAACAACATTCAGGATGTTCATTTGACTGATTATTAGAGGTAGAGGGTACAGCATCAGGAGGATTGTCAGAGTATGTCTCATTTGTCTGGTTGTCAGGGACCTCATCATCGCATACTAACTTCATATGATCTAAATGCAATTCCTTATAATGACCCGTACTTATTTCTCTAACTTTATACTTATTGCCATTAATATGTTCAACTACTCATTAAGGACCAACAAACTTTTGATCAAGCTTATTCATTGCGGACGTTTTGCTAAAGTTAGTCAGCATAACTCTCGAACCTACTTTAATTTTGGTCGGTTTTGCTCGAGTATTAGTGACTCTTGTAAATTCTGCTATTGATTTTTGAAGTGTTTCTTGGACTCTTCTAAAAACACTTTGAGCTAAGCTGGTACGAGTTGCTATGAAATCATCAGGATTGTAATTTGGTTTCGGATTAGAATATAACAACTCATAAGGCAAACGCTTATGGACACCGTACAACGTATAATGTGGAGTGTCACCTATTGAAGCATTGTAAGCAGAATTTATTGCACACTGGTGAGGAACAATTGTTGATTTAGAGATCTTGTACAAGGTACACAAATTTTCAAGAATCTTATTACAGAATTCACCTCCATTATCTGTTACTAGGGACTTAGGAGTTGTATGCCTGCGGATTATTCATTCTTTAAACACTTTAGCTACTGTCTCGGCAATCTTATCTGCAACAGGAACTAACTCACAATATCTGGAGAAATGATCTACCATAACACACAGATGTTTGTTGCCCTGGAGGGAACATTGGAAATTAGTTAACAGATCTAGCACAACATGGTTCGCTAGTAGTTGGATACACCTGGATTGGATTAGGACCATTAACATCGTTGACCGTCAGTGATAAGGAAATGTGTAGAATGTTTAACACTTACTTCCTCTCAGTTTTTACACAGGAAGATACCAGCGATATTCCAGAAATAATTAATTATGTAGAACAGGATGATAGTAAACTATGCATGATTAGGGTCACAAGTGACATGGTTCTTAGACAAATAGATAAATTAAAACCTAACAAATCCCCAGGCCCTGATGAACTGTATGCAAGGGTTCTAAAGGAATGTAAAGAGGAGCTTAGCAAACCTATGGCTAATCTTTTCAACATATCACTGCAAACTGGCATGGTGCCAGATAAGTGGAAAATGGCAAATGTAATACCTATTTTCAAAGCAGGTGACAGGTCCTTAGCTTCGAACTATAGACCAATAATCCTAACCTCCATAGTGGGAAAATTTATGGAATCAATAATAGCCGAGGCAATTCGCAGCCATCTTGAAAAACATAAATTAATCAACGAATCTCAGCACGGTTTTACAAAAGGGCGTTCCTGTCTTACAAATTTAATAACTTTCTTCACTAAGGTATTTGAGGAGGTAGATCATGGTAATGAATATGATGTTGTGTATATGGACTTCAGTAAGGCTTTTGATAGAGTCCCACATCAGAGACTATTGAGGAAAATTAAGGCACATGGAATAGGAGGAGAATTTTTTTCCTGGATAGAGGCATGGTTGACAAATAGGCAGCAGAGAGTTTGCATAAATGGGGAGAAATCAGAGTGGGGAAGCGTCACAAGCGGTGTTCCACAGGGGTCAGTATTGGGCCCCTTGTTGTTCACAATCTACATAAACGACATAGATGAGGGAATAAATAGCGACATAAGCAAATTTGCCGATGACACCAAAATAGGCCGTCCAATTCATTCAAATGAGGACATTAGAGCACTCCAGGAAGATTTGAATAGACTGATGCAGTGGTCGGAGAAATGGAAGATGCAGTTTAATATAGACAAATGCAAAGTTCTAAATATTGGACAGGACAATAACCATGCCACATATAAACTAAATAATGTAGATCTTAATACTACTGATTGCGAAAAGGATTTAGGAGTTCTGGTTAGCAGTAATCTAAAACCAAGACAACAGTGCATAAGTGTTCACAATAAAGCGAACAGAATCCTTGGCTTCATATCAAGAAGCATAAATAATAGGAGTCCTCAGGTTGTTCTTCAACTCTATATATCCTTGGTTAGGCCTCATCTAGATTATGTTAAGTAAAAGGACACAAATGCAACTAATGTGACATTTTATGTGGCAACGTTTCGCTCTCCAGGAGCTTTCTCAAGCCGTTACAAGCGATAATGGAATAGTGGGTTATATATACTCTCAAAGTGAGTGAAATACTAGTGGTGGTAGTAGTAGTGATATTAGTAGTAGTAGTAGTAATACAATAGGTAGAACAATCAATATGCACATGAGTAAAGGTGATAAACAAATACTAGGGTAGTAACAATAGGTTAGACAAATATTTCTGCTGGAGGTTGAAATATCGAGGCCTGTAGGAGTGTTCCACATCTACGATGTGCTTGTGTTGAAGAGACTATGTGATGGTAGGTTTACTGTTTTCAGGAGGATTCTTGCTAAGACTTCAGAGATGGTGAAGTTGCCTTTGTTTGTTTAATTGTGTTAGAAACAGAGATAAGTGCTGATTCAAGCATTTGCGTCTACGAAATTAGTTTCTTTGATTACTAGTCGGGTCTTTGAATTTCATGAGATGATTGTTGGAATTTCGGATTGTACGAGGCGTTGTTCAGGTTATCGTTTCTGCATGCATTAATGTGTTCATTGATGCATGCAGAAACGATAACCTAACACGCCTGCGACACCGTTCCAAGCAATCATCTCATGAAATCAAAGATGCTCGTAATCAAGAAACTATTCGAGAGCAAATGCTGTAGCCTTACTCTGTTTCTAACACAATTAAACAAACAAGGCAACTCACCATCTCTGAAGTCTTAGCAAGAATCCTCCTGAAACAGTAAACCTACCATCACATAGTCTCTTCAACACAGACATCGTAGATTGGAACACTCTACAGGCCTCGATATTTCAACCTCCAGCAGAAATATTTGTCTAACCTATTGTTATACTACCCTAGTATTTGTTTTATCACCTTTACTCATGTGCATATTGATGTCTACTTTGTATTACTACTACTACTACTAATATCACTACTACTACCACCACTAGTATTTCACCTCACTTGAGATATAAACCACTATGTCCATTATCGCTGCGGGAGAAGCTCCTGGGGAGCGAAGCGTTGCCACAATAAATGTCACATTAGTATTTGTGTCCTTTATAACATATTGTCGGTAATTCTACCAATATTATTACATCTAGATTATGCTGCACAGTTTTGGTCACCGTATTACAGAATGGATATAAATGCTCTGGAAAACGTACAAAGGAGGATGACTAAGTTGATCCCATGTATCAGAAATCTTCCCTATGAGGATAGACTGAGGGCCCTGAATCTGCACTCCAAGTCTCCTGTGGGAGACTTGGACGTGCCTCGCATGGGCCAGTAGGCCTGCTGCAGTGTTCCTTCTTTCTTATGTTCTTATGTTCTTATTGCCTTTATGTTGCATGCAGACACTACATTTCTTAACATACTCAGTAATATCAGTTGCCATACGAGGCCAAAAGTATTTCAATCTGGCTTGTTTTACAGAACAATCCATACCAAGGTGTGCAACACCTGGTACATCGTGAACTAGCTGTAAGGCTACATTCACTAGTGATTGTGGAATTACTAACTGGTATACCTTTCTACTAGAAGTACCCAGCTTGGCTGTTTGATACAGTAATTCTTGGTTCATGACAAAGTCACTGATGGGTGCTGGTGGCTTCACAGTAAGAATAAGATCTTCTTGGAGCAGGAATCGAATCACACCAGACCACATGGGATCTGTTCTTTGAGCATTCTTTATGTCCTCGGCACTAAATGGAGGATCTGCAGTTACTATACTAACATGTCGCAATAAAGCATCTGCAAATACATTTGACTTGCCAGGTAAGTGTTCAAAGGTAGGGTTGAACCTTGGATAGTTAAGGACCATCTGGTTAGTCTTCCAGAGGTTGTTTATTCTGGAATAAAAGGGATCAGTGGGGCATGGTCTGTCAAGACATGAAAAGAGTACTGATAAATAATGTCTCAGAAGTGCTTTAAAGACCATACTTTCTAAGGCTTTGCTCAGTTACTGTATAATTACGTTCAGCCTTTGTAAGGACTTGGCTAAAATGCAACTGCATTGACATGCTAT
>WNWK01012515.1:0-59295 GCA_009830355.1 Cherax destructor
ATCACCAGCCGTCCCCTCATACTTTCCCTGTGGTTCTGTCGGGATCTTGCGTTCAGCGGTTCGTTGAGCACCTCTCCGCAAACAATCCGCTGCTACATGATCAAAATTCCCACATATCCTGCACGTCCTCCTTTGTCCTGCGTAAGTCACGTACACTTATGCACGAAACTCAGCCATAATGATGTAAGATGGAATGGGCCTCCGTAACGACATCTTTAAGGTGAAAGATCCCTCAGGAAGACCCTCCATGGGTCCCACACTCCACTTTCCTGCCGTTGCCAGATGTACTGTCCCATACTCGCTGAAGACACGTCCCACATCCATTTGATCTGCCTCAAAAGGCACATTCTTTACCTTTACCCATGTGTAGGTGCGCGACACATCCTTTAATTGCACCTGCAATGTCGCATTGACCGTGTAGACGTTGTCCTGATGTCGCTCTACCAATGTCTCATATGCTGCAGCCGTTAACAACTTCACAAAGATCCTGTTCATGCCATTTAGTGCCACTCCATACAGTTCCTCCATATCAATGTTGTATATATCACGAAGAATAGTAGGTATTACTGTAGCCGCCACAGCAGGTTGGATTACTCCTGTAACCATGTCTATGCAGACGGTGTTGATGCGGCGTCTGCCCACCGCCGCCATGACAGTGAAAATAAAGTTGCTCACAGTCTCCACCAGGGGCCAGAGACCAGAGTAGCACACCCTTCTCTCACGAGGGCTGGGTGGCGAATGCATTTATCATTACAATCATAACTACTGTAAGTGCTCAACCCACAAGGGTCATACAGCGCTGGTGTGGTTATTCCGTGCTAAATTATTATTATATTATTATAATCAAATAGAAGCGCTAAACCACAGGGGTTATACAGCGTGCTAAATTATTATTATTATAATCAAAAGAAGCGCTAAACCACAGGGGTCATACAGTGCCGCATTCCGTGATAAAACTTTAGTTCATTCAGTACTAAACCTTTGTGGTTATTCAGTGCTAAACCTGTGTGGTGTATTCATACAAGAAGTGTGGTTTATTCAGCAGTAAACCTGTGGTTCATTCAGAACCAAATCTGTTTGGTTTATTCAGCACTAAATGTGGTTTATTCAACATTAAATCTGTGTAGGCTACTCAGTACTAAATATGTGATTAAGTAGGCCTTCACACTAGGCTTCATCAGTTAAATACAGAGCCGGTAAATATAGAGGCAGCAGAAGCAGTGGAGAGGTAAAGATGATGTGATCAGTCTATCAGCCTTGAAGCAGCAGTTTTTTTTGAGGTGGTCAATCCCTCAGCCTGGAGACGTGTTCATCTTCGTAATCTTGAACGATGTGAAACAAAAACACGAGAATTTTTTTTTTTTTTTGTAGAGCCAGAGCTGAAGCGCGGAGAATGATGATGATGCCATGGGAAGCGGGGCCCACGCTTCACACCCAACCACTAGTTATGAGGTGAGAAGAGTTGTAGTTGAGGACCTGCCTAGCATGGACCAGTAGGCTTGCTACAGTGTTCTTCATTGTCTGTTTTTCCTGTGATGTCATCTCCATTATCTGCACCTCACTTCTGGCACTACAAAAGGCTCCATTCTTGAATTTCAGCTTCATTTCATTCAAGATTATGAAGTTGAACACATCTCCAGGCTAAGGGACTGACCACCTCAAACTACTACTTTAAGGTTGATGGACTGATCACATCATCTTTACCTCTCTACTGCTGCTGTTTCCATATTTGCCACCTTTGTTTTTGACAGATGAAGCCTATTCTGTAGGCAAAACATTTCACCAAAAAATGGCTAACTGGTATTGCATACCATTACTATACTGATATGATACAACCTTTGTGGCTTATTCACTTATTCAGTTAATCCAGTGTGGGTTATTCACTGCCAAACCAGTGTTGGTCCTTCATTGCTTAACCGGTGTTTTAATCAGTGCTAAACCACTGCAGGTTATTCATTGTAATTATATTCATGGAAAGTGTTAAACCCATAAGGGTCATACAGCAGTGTATGGAGGATCTGAAAGAGATGAGGAGAAGCAGAAGTATTCAGGAAAGAACATTGGCTGAAAGTATGGCACTTACAAAACCAGTGACATATAGGAAAGCATAGTGTCTGCATTAAAAGTAGGAGTGTCAGTAGGACACAAAAAGTAAGCCCATGAAGGCACTGGAGGTGTTTGAAATGAAGATGGGATGCTCTCTAATGAACAAGATAATCAATCAAGATATGTTGGATTGTCAGAGCAACCCGACAATCTTCAAAGAATGTTGCAGTGCACCTGTGGGATTGCTTGAGGGACTGCCCCCAGCCTATCATTGCTGACAGAATGATGTGAAAACTACTATTTCTGTCTCCAGCTTTATATTCAAATGAGGAAGCTTTTTGTAATGGTAAAAAGTTTCAGCAAAAAATTGCCCCTTGTGTTACTCAAGTGTCTTATTCATCAACTTGTAGGTTATTCAAAGCTAAATCTGTGTGAGTTTAACACTGAATAACCCACATATAAGAAATCAGAGAATCCACATTAAAGGTGGGACCATCAGTGGAGGGCAGGCAGCTAAAGACAGTGTGGGTTATACATAGACTTAAGTTTTTTCTTCTTCTTTCAACAAACCAGCCATATCCCACCGAGGAAGGGTTGCCCAAATAGAAAAACGAAAGTTCTTTTTAAATTTAGTAATTTATACAGGAAAAGGGGTTATTAGCCCCCTTGCTCCTGGCATTTTAGTTGCCTCTTACGACATGCATGGCTTATGAAGGAAGAATTCTGTTCCACTTCCCCATGGAAACTTAAGTTATATATACTGTATTATAAAGACATCTGACATTATGGAGAATTATGAAAGATAGATTGAAGGGAAATCTAAGCAAGGCAATTTTTTCCACAGCTACCTTTTTAAAGACTGTATACACTGGGATCAAAGGCATAAGAAATATATAGTATTATATACAGAGCAGTACATATATAAACCAGTGACACCTGCGCTATGATATGATGTATATATACGTACAGTGGACCCCCGCCTAACGAGCAAAATTCATTCCAAAAGCCTGCTCAAGTGTCATTACCGAACGAATTTACTTCCTTAAGAAATAATGTCATGTAGGTTAGTCTATTTCAGACCCCCAAAAATACACTTCCACAAGCACTTACAATATTATACTTACATAATTGTACGATTTCCGGGGTGCTCATTAGGCGGGGGTCCACTGTAGTACATATACATGAAAATGCTCAAATGTTTAATACGTAAGTAAAATACGTAAGAAAAACCATGTTTTAATTATAAAGAGGTATAAAAAAACTGTGGTTACAAATATGTACAATAATAAGAAAATTTTATTTTGTTTATTTAGTAGCTATTAACATGTTTCATAAAAGAAATGACTGGTGAAAAAAATTATACACAGAGGACGCAGTGGCTGCCCCTACTACTTCCTCAAGAGTCTCTTGTGTCGCATTTGCTAGTTCTTGTAAAGAGCCAAAGTGTTGGAGAATTTTTCGGACACGTTTATCACCCAAGCCAGGAATCATTCCTGTAGTTTTCAGCAAATCGGCATCTGGAGAACTTGCTGTTTTTGGTTTCATTCGAAATGGATTTGAGTTAAACTTTGCTTCGCACATCACCAAATTAGCTAGCAGCTGTGCAGCCTGTATACAAGACAAAAATGGCTTTAGATACAAGTAGCTTACTTTGCATAACTATGGATTTTCCCATTTAAAAAATCTTAGTAAAACAAATGCATGTTCTTAGAAAATTAACGATTTTGATTATGATCACATCAGTAATCATAAGGAGCCACCCATTTTTTCCTACCTCTTTGAGGTAGGAAAACATAAGCGCTACCATGACCAAAGTCCAGGTTAGTGAATGGCTCAATTCCTTAACATTTTGTCTTCCACATCTATAAGTCAGGCTCAAAGCCCCGAAACAAAGTTTCATAGCTCTGATCTCACCCAGGCCTGCATTTTTCTCCATTATTTGAACATGGCCCTTACTCTTTTCTGCCACACAATGCCTCATGTATACTATACCTGTTCTCTCCTCACTCTTTTGTATCTGCTGAAGAGGACCTCAGTTGGAGGCTTAATTATACAAACAACCATTCTTCCTTGTTTTTTGTCTGCATGTGGATTTTTCTTGTATTCTCTATTCTTTTTAGTATTTGTTCATTGTGCCAGTGGCCTCTAAAGCATTGAGTAAAAAAAAGAAACAACATCCATTATACTGTTATTTGTTTAAATTAAAAACATCCAAATTAATTTCCCTAAAAAACTATGTACACACCTCCTATGCTGAATTCTCAAATTCTCTAATTAATGTAATCTAACTGGTGACTGGAACTAACTCTTTATCAACTATTACTAGGTGTTGAATTACTTGCTATAACTTGGCTCCTGTACTAGGGTATTAGTCAAAAATGATAACTACTGTGGCTGTGCTAAGCTACAAGGTAAAACAAACTATGGCTAAGTGGCAGCTCAAAGTTATAAAGTAAAAAGGAAACAGGTTGATTATCAAAAATAAACTATAGCACAGTACAATACTATATCAATTAGAGGTAAGATAATAAATGGTCATGCTAATATATCATGGCTGAAAACATAATATGTATTGTATTTGCAAAACTCCTGAATCCATTACATGCCCAGGAAATACTGTACATGACTGGAGTGGGCACTGAGAAAAAGAACTATGCCACAAGCATGGTAGCTGGCAGCATAGCCCCCATAGAACCCTATGTTCACAAAAACACCCTCCACCTTCTGAATGCAGTATTGATACACTGCTGTAATGTATAAATTTAAAAATCACTCCCTCACAGATTGTTTTTTGCACTAGTACAAAAATAAAATACAATTATAGGTTCTAAAAACACAATATTAAAAGCACCACAGAAAATTTTCAAACTAATAAACTTATGGAGCCAGCAGGCTGATAATCTTTCTAACCAGACCAACAGCTGATTACCCAGTAAGAGGCTTGATATTTTTTGTGGATGATAAAGATTAGCTTATACCAGATTAGAAATTAAAATTACCTCCTCAATGTGGATCAAACTTGGAACTACTGTGCTGCTAATCCATTACAATAATTAAAAACAGTAACTCACAATACACTGATGTGAAACTTCAATACCAGTTTTTCATGACAGGATCCACATTCTAACTTGCTTAATATAATTATGAAAACTTTAATTTTGCATCAGTGATTAGTTTAATATAGACTTAAGCTTTCTGTCTTAGAATGGCAAAGTAGGGTTTATACTGTTAAGTAAAATGACACATGCAACTAATGCGACATTTTGTTGTGGCAACATCTCTCTCTCCAGGAGTTTTGTCAAGGCTCCTGGAAAGCGAAATGTTGCCATAATGTCGCATTAGTTGCACATGTCCTTTTACCTAACATTTCTTTCTTTCTTTCAACACGTCGGCCGTTTCCCACCGAGGCAGGGTGTCTCAAAAGGAAAAATGAAAGTTTCTCCTTTTAAATTTGGTAATACAGTGGACCCCCGGATTACGTCATTTTTTCGTTCAAGAATGCTGTTCAAGTGCCATTACCGAACGAATTTATTCCCATAAGGAATAATGTAAATTAGTTTAGTCTTTTTAGACCCCCAAAAATACACTTACAAAAGCACTTACAAAAATAAACTTACATAAAAGGGCGAGATGGAGACTATCGTAAACCGGGGGTCCACTGTATACTATACAGGAGAAGGGGTTACTAGCCCCTTGCTTCCGGCATTTTAGTCGCCTCTTACGACACGCATTGCTTATGGAGGAAGAATTCTGTTCCACTTCCTCATGGCGATAAAAGGAAACAAACAAGATCTAGTAAGAAAATATGTAGAAGAAAACCCAGAGAGGTGTGTATACGTATATAAGCTTGTACATGCATGTGTTTATAGGAGATTCTAAAGAAAAGTTGCAAAGGTTAGTGGACGAGTTTGGGACGGTGTGTAAAGGTAGAAAGTTGAAAGTGAACAAAGATAAGAGTAAGGTGATGAGGGTATCAAACGATTTAGATAAAGAAAAATTAGATATCACATTGGAGAGAGGGAGTATGGAAGAAGTGAATGTTTTCAGATATTTGGGAGTTGACTTGTCAGCAGATGGGTTTATGAAGAATGAGGTTAACCATAGAATTGATGAAGGAAAAATGGTGAGTGGTGCATTGAGGTATATGTGGAGACAAAAAACATTATCTATGGAGGCAAAGAAGGGAATGTATGAAAGTATAGTGGTACCAACACTCTTATATAGGTGTGAAGCTTGGGTTGTAAATGCTGCAGATAGGAGGAGGTTGGGGACAGTGGAGATGTCCTGTCTAAGGGCAATGTGTGGTGTAAATATTATGCAGAGAATTCGGAGTGTGGAAATTAGGAGGTGTGGAGTTACTAGAAGTATTAGTCAGAGGGCTGAAGAGGGGTTGTTGAGGTGGTTTGGTCATTTAGGGAGCATGGATCAAAGTAGAATGACTTGGAGAGCGTATAAATCTGTAGGGGAAGGAAAGAGGGGTAAGGGTCGTCCTCGAAAAGGTTGAAGGGAGGTGGTAAAGGAGGTTTTGTGGGCGAGGGGCTTGGACTTCCAGCAAGCGTGTGTGAGCGTGTTAGATAGGAGTGAATGGAGACGAATGGTTTTTGGGACCTGACGAGCTGTTGGAGTGTGAGCAGGGTAATATTTAGTGAAAGGATTCAGGGAAACCGGTTATTGATTTAGCCGGACTTGAGTCCTGGAAATGGGAAGTACAATGCCTGCACTTTAAAGGAGGGGTCTGGGATAGTGACAGTTGGGAGGGACTATTCTAAACTGTAGTATCTGAGTATGTGAGTGAGGTGAAAGTGTTGAATGATGATGAAAGTATTTTCTTTTTGGGGATTTTCTTTCTTTTTGGGTCACCCTGCCTTGGTGGGAGACGGCCGACTTGTTGAAAAAAAAAAAAAAAAAACATGCATGTGTAGTGTGACCTAAGTGTAAGTAGAAGTAGCAAGACGTAGCTGAAATCTTGCATGTTTATGAGACAGAAAAAGAGACACCAGCAATCCTACCATCATGTAAAACAATTACATACAGGCTTCCGTTTCACACTCACTTGGCAGGATGGTAGTACCTTCCTGGGCGGTTGGTGTCTACCAACCTACTACCTATAAATTATTAGTTATAAACAAATAATTCTCCATGGGGAAGTGGAACAGAATTCTTCCTCCGTATGCCATGCGTGTCGTAAGAGGCGACTAAAATGCTGGGAGCAAGGGGCTAGTAACCCCTTCTCCTGTATATATATTACTAAATTTAAAAAGAGAAACTTTTGTTTTTCTTTTTGGGCCACCCAAATCTTAAAATGGGCCACTCAAAACAATATGAAGTTCAACGAGGAGAAATTTCAACTAGTACTCAGATATGGAAAACTTGAGGAAATAAAAAATGTATCAAGGTTTACAACAAATTCTAACCATACAATAGAGCAAAAAAGAAATGTGAAGGACTTGGGAGTGATAATGTCAGAGGATCTCGCCTTTAAAGACCACAACAATGTATCTACCTCATCGGCTAGGAAAATGATAGGATGGATAATGAGAACCTTCAAAACTAGGGATGCCAAGCCCATGATGACACTCTTCAAATCACTTGTTCTCTCTAGGCTGGAATACTGTTGTACACTAACAGCCCCCTTCAAGGCTGGCGACATTACAGACCTGGAGAGTGTACAAAGAACTTTCACAGCACACATAAGTACGATAAAGCACCTAAATTACTGGGAATGGTCGAAGGTTCTTGATCTGTATTCCCTGGAACACAGGCGAGAGAGATACAGTGGACCCTCGGAAATCGAACATTTTTCATTCCAGAATGCTGTTCAAGTGCTGTTACCAAACGAATTTATTCCCATAAGAAATAATGTAAATTGGATTAGTCCTTTTAGACCCCAAAAATACACTTATAAAAGCACTTACAATAATAAACTTACATAAAAGGGCGAGTTGGGAGTGTTCGATTTCCGAGGGTCCATTGTACAGTGGACCCCCGAGTATCGTAATTAATCCGTTCCAGGAGCTAGTACTTAACACGAAGTTTACGAAATTCGAACCATTATTTCCCATAAGAAATAATGTAAATACAGTTAATCTGTTCCACAAAAAAAATATTCACATATAAAATAATTAAAAACAATATATATATATATATACATTTACTTACCTTTATTGAAGAGTTGCAGGCATCTGGAAGATAGAGTAATGAGTAATGAAGGTCCTCTTGGGCATTTTCTTCCAAAACAGGCCTGTTTCATCACAATTAAACACTTGTTGAGGGAGGAATTCTTCAGCCTCTACGAAGGGGAATCCCCACTCCCTGCATGCCTGCTACACTCCCTGCATGGCTGCTACACTCCCTGCATGAATGCTACACTCCCTGCATGCCTGCTACACTCCCTGCATGTCTGCTACACTCCCTGCATGCCTGCTAAACTCCCTGCATGTCTGCTACACTCCCTGCATGCCTGCTAAACTCCCTGCATGAATGCTAAACTCCCTGCATGCCTGCTAAACTCCCTGCATGAATGATAAACTCCCTGCATGAATGCTAAACTCCCTGCATGAATGCTAAACTCCCTGCATGAATGCTACACTCCCTGCATGCCTGCTAAACTCCCTGCATGCCTGCTACACTCCCTGCATGAATGCTACACTCCCTGCATGAATATTAAACTCCCTGCATGCCTGCTACACTCCCTGCATGCCTGCTACACTCCCTGCATGAATGCTACACTCCCTGCATGAATGCTACACTCCCTGCATGAATGCTACACTCCCTGCATGAATGCTCCACTCCCTGCATGAATGCTACACTCCTTGCATGAATGCTACCACAGGGGTGCCACTAGGAAGCTTCTTTGGACCCATGGTGACTTATTTCACAGTGACAATCACTAAAGCACCAAAAAAAACACCAAATGTAGTGTGAATGTTTGAAAGAGCGTGCTAGGTAATGTTCTCTCAATGGTAAACAACGCTTCACTGGCGGCGCCCTGCGTCCCGCGCAGGCGCGGAGCAGGTGGACAGGTCTAATACGTTACGAAACACGAGCGGTTTTACGATTCTCGAAATCGTAAAAAGCTTACGAAACACGATGTTTACGAAGTAAGAACCTTACAAAACTCGGGGGTCCACTGTACATGATAATATACACTTGGAAGGTCCTGGAGGGATTGGTACAAAACCTGCACACGAAAATCACTCCCTATGAAAGCAAAAGACTCGGCAGGAGATGCAACATTCCCCCAATGAAAAGCAGGGGCGCCACGAGTACACTGAGAGACACCATCATAAGTGTCCGGAGCCCAAGACTGTTCAACTGCCTCCCAGCATACATTAGGGGGATTACCAATAGACCCCTGGCTGTCTTCAAGAAGGCACTGGACAGGCACCTAAAGTCAGTACCTGACCAACCGGGCTGTGGTTTGTTCGTCAGTTTGCGTGCGGCCGGCAGCAACAGCCTGGTTGATCAGACCCTGATCCACCATGAGGCCTGGTCTCAGACCTGGCCGCGGAGGCGTTGACCCCCGAAACCCTCTCCAGGTAAACCCTGCCTCGGTGGGATACGGCTAGTGCATTTAAAGAAACAAACAAATAATTATGGTTATAACCACATTCAACATTCTTCACACACCAATTGCAGTCACTATCAATTATAACAGCTTTGCTAGATGCAGCTACATGTGCAGTACAGAATAATGGAAAAAGGCCACTGTGACTGATACAGCAATAAGATGATGTGCCTGTCACTTGATGCATCAGGTTAATCATTGTTAGGTCTGGCCAATGACTGGATGAGTGACAATGTGGACACAGCCTTGGTCTTGGCTATGAAAAACCTCAGTAAATGATGAGCTTCCTGGGCACTATACCATACTACGTACACCAAACTTTTGATATGATACATGATTATACCATTCATATTCCTTATTACCTGGAGTTTACCTGGAGAGAATTCCAGGGGTCAACGCCCCTGCGGCCCAGTCTGTGACCAGGCCTCATGTTGGACCAGAGCCTGATCAACCAGGCTGTTACTGCTGGCCACACGCAGTCCAACGTACGAACCACAGCCTGGCTGGTCAGGTAACGACTTTAGGTGCCTGTCCAGTGCCCGCTTGAAGACAGCCAGGGGTTTGTTGGTAATCCCCCTTATGTATGCTGGGAAGCAGTTGAACAATCTTGGGCCCCTGACACTTATTGTGTTGTCCCTCAACGTGCTAGTGGCACCCCTGCTTTTCATTGGGGGGATGTTACATCGTCTGCCAAGTCTTTTGCTTTCGTAGGGAGTGATTCTCGTGTGCAAGTTTGGTACTAATCCCTCGAGAATTTTCCACGTGTATATAATAATGTATCTCTCCCGCCTGCGTTCTAGGGAGTACAGGTTTAGAAACTTCAAGCATTCCCAGTAATTGAGGTGGTTTATCGCAGGTATGCGTGCCGTGAAGGTTCTCTGCACATTTTCAAGGTCAGCAATTTCACCTGCCTTGAAAGGTGCAGTTAGTGTGCAGCAATATTCCAGCCTAGATAGAACAAGTGATCTGTAAAGTGTCAACATGGGCTTTGCATCCCTGGTTTTGAAGGTTCTCATTATCCATCCTGTCATTTTTCTAGCAGATGCGATTGCTACGGTGTTATGGTCCTTGAAGGTGAGATCCTCTGACATGATCACTCCCAGGTCTTTGACATTAGTTTTTCGCTCTATTGTGTGGTTTGAATTAGTTTTGTACTCCGATGAGATTTTATGAGATTTTATAATGTAATAGCTTACACCAAATGAATATGAAAGAAGCACTGATTTTTTTTAAATACTAGTTTATTTAATCTGTTATGTTCAAACTTATGTAGGCCAAGAAATAGTTTTATGCAAGTTAAGTACTATGAGAGATGTATCTGGCTGGAGCAACCATGGAGAATGCTTCCAACCCTTTAACTCTCAAAGATGGCTACATTAACTTACCTCCTCAATAGTCTGAATAGGCATAATGGCTAAACCAAGTTCAACACACACAAATCTGAAAAAAAAAGGCAACACGACTATTAGGCTAATCATTTAGGATTGCCAGTAAACATCACTTGATGTGTTTGCAACAATGTCAAATAAAATACACAAAACATGCTTCAAAATATCAAAATCAACATTTTATTTATTTGTAAAGGTTACAATGTGTGTTTACATTTCATAATTTGATTGGTACAAAGAAAGCCACTATCATGCTTGTGGGAAGATTTTTTTTTTTTTTCAACAAGTCGGCCGTCTCCCACTGAGGCAGGGTGACCCAAAAAGAAAAAAAATCCCCAAAAAGAAAATACTTTCATCATCATTCAACACTTTCACCACACTCATACATAATCACTGTCTTTTCAGAGGCGCTCAGATACGACAGCTGAGAATAGTCCCTCCCAGCTGTCACTATCCCAGACCCCTCCTTTAAAGTGCAGGCATTGTACTTCCCATTTCCAGGACTCAAGTCCAACTAAATCAATTAACTGGTTTCCCTGAATCCCTTCACAAAATGTTACCCTGCTCACACTCCAACAGAAGATATATGCATTGCAATTAATTTTAATGAAATATACCTTTGTAGTTTGTAGAATTCATCACTTGTAAGAGCAGTGTTTTGAGCCATAACAATTCCTCTAAGAAATCCATTAACTTGGCGAAATTTAATTACCCGCTTTCTGTAGCTACTTCCTGGAAATATAATAGTATTCATAAATTTCTTTTAAATAATGAATGAAAATAATTAAGACATAATGGAAACTAACAAATATCCATTACAACTAATAATGCTGTATATTAACTGAAATGCTGCAGGTGGGACTTAATGAGGTGAAAAGGGACTGGCATATGGATTACATAATGTAAGATTTTTCTTATTACAGAGCAAGTTTAATAACTGGATGATTGACAATGTGGACACAGCCCTGGTCTTGACTAGGATAACTTCAATAAATGATGGGCTTCCTACCCTAAACATGGGTACTATACTATACTACAGATATGAAAATTTTGCATGATATTGCACATGATTATGATTATACAGTGGACCCCCGGAAATTGAACATTCTTCGTTCCAGAATGCTGTTCAAGTGCTATTACCGAACGAATTTATTCCCACAAGGAATAATGTAAATTAGATTAGTCCATTTCAGACCCCCAAAAATACACTTACAAAAGCACTTACAATAATAAACTTACATAATAGGTCGAGTTGGGAGGCGTTCGATTTCCGGGGTCCACTGTACTACTCTATTTATATTCTATTTAATGTACTGGCTTACACTAATTAAATATGTAAGAAGCACTATAGTTTTATAATCTATTACATTACGACTTATTTGGACTGAGAAATAGTATACTACTTCATGCAATATCTGGCTGGAACAATCACTATTCTACCTCCTTAACATATACCATTGTGATGCATCAGACTGTTTACTTTTTGTTCTCTTGAAATGTCTACCTCTATAACTCTTTACTGTGGAACATTAAATATCACTGACAAATTAGCCAGTTTGTATACCTATGTTACGAAATAATCCAAGTACGTTTGCCTGTGAAACATAATTTGCAGTAATATTTAAAAAAAATGTCATCAATGTATCCCCTGTATGAGCCATAAGGATCATACAGGATCTAGGGAAAAGTAGAGGTAGTGAGTAATAAGGTTTAAGACAAGGAAAGGGAGAATTAAGAGCCCTTTTCCAGCATCAGGGTACCTTCCTTAACCCTTTGACTGTCACAACCCCAAATCCTGAGGTGTCTCCTGGTGTCGCAAAATTTTTGAAAGAAAAAAAAAATTATTTTTTCTTATGAAGTGATAGAGAATCTTTTCCCAATGGTAATGACACCAAAAGTATGAAATTTGATGGAAAACGTACAGAATTACGCTCTCGCAAAGTTAGTGATCGCGGCGATACAAACGCATCGGCAATTTTGCCGACTTTGAGCCCTATTTTTGGCCAATTCCATTGTTCCAGTCGACCAAACTCATAGCTATTTCTTTAGAACTCCATTTGTTCTATCGATTGAGTACAAGAAACCACCAATTTACCAATTTCAACTACCCAATAAAGTGGTCAGAAATTGGCAATTTGGCCACTTTCATGCAAAATAAAAAAGATGTCAATTTCAAAATAGGGTCCAGAATAAACAATGCAGACATTCCTGGCACTAAAATAAGATTTTCTCTGTTCATTAGTCACATCTTTAGGCCCCTCTTATATTATTCTTGCTTTCTATTTTGATTTTTTATTCACACAAAAAATAGAAGATTTACTGTTATGCAGACTACTGCATTATTATTTATATATCAGTGCACTTGTGTAAGAATATTAGACTCACCAGTTGACGTGTATTGGACGAATGGCGTGATTTGTGTACTCTTGAACATTGGCAAAAATCGAACATTTCCCCTAATTTGAGCTCAATTTCAAAGTCGTTTTCATCATAAAACTAATCAAAATCATCTCTATTTCTGTAATATGTTTTCCATTCTATCAAATAAGACCATGAAAAAGAGAATACAACCATAAATACTATACGAAAATACTCCTCAAAGTCTGCGTTTTAATACAAAAACACGGTCAAAGTTTTTTTTTCTCATTATGCACTGCGTGCTGCAGGATTTTTTTTATACAGTGCACTGACCACACAGACCCTATACAGCACACACTGACCACACAGACCCATTCTCTCATATGTGGGCCTACCAGCTTTCTCCCACTTGATTTGAAGCCGCTAGAATTTTTGAGTATATATACGTCCGAAACACTGGCTCGTAAGACGTATATATACGACCGAAACAGTCAAAGGGTTAACTGAACAACAAATAATAAGAATATACATAATAATAATAACAAGTACTGGAATATGTATTACTGTCCTGTACAGTATTGTGCTTTTTTAGATGCATTTGGTTAATGTAATACTAAAATTGCAATCTGTATATAAATATTCTGAAAAAGTCACAAGTACTCTGTGAAACATTTCAAACAGAAATGAACTAGAAGAAAAACCACTTATGAAGGTGCTACAGATGGAGTTGCACCTGTATTTGTTAGTAAAGTGGACTCCCGATTAACGAACACCCCGGAAATCGTACAATTATGTAAGTATAATATTGTAAGTGCTTGTGGAAGTGTATTTTTGGGGGTCTGAAATAGACTAACCTACGTGACATTATTCCTTAAGGGAGTAAATTCATTCGGTAATGCCACTTGAGCAGGCTTCTGGAATGAAGTTTTTACGTTACTCAGGGGTCCACTGTATTTGTACACTTACCAGAAATTATATCTGCTTCACTGATAAATATTAGTGCTGCATTTTGTGATAGACAAAAATCTACAACTCCAAGACCTAAAAAATAAAAGAGTAAAACTGAAATCAGATGCAATACAGTGTTAAAAAATTTGGAGGAAAACTAGAATTTTATTATGGTCCAGGACAGACCAAAACATCATCTTAGTTTCATCTGAGAGTACATACTTATTAATGATCATGTTATGTTTTAAAAGAATCTACAATTAATATGAATGTAACAAGAATGAAACTATAGGTAAACAGAAATAAGAATAGAGGAGCACTGCACACACCTACCAACCCATGCTAGGCAGGATCTTCTGAAATTCAACCCTTCCCACCCAGGTAAGGTCCCATGGGCTGGTAGGCAACTCTCTCACCTCACAGTAAGTGTAAGTGTTCCTTACACTTACTGTCCCTGTTCACCTAGCAAGAATATAGGTACCTGGATGTTAGTCGACTAGTACGGGTCGCATCCTGAGGGACAAGAGTGAAGGACCCCAATGGAAATAAAACAGATAGTCCCTCGATGATGCACTGACTTTTTTGGGTTATCCTGGGAGGCTAACCCTCCGGGGTTAAAAAATCCAAACAAAATCTCATCTTATATATTTGCCCAACCTATTTTTTTTAAAGCTACCTTATGTGTTAGTTAGCTTCAATGTTTAATAATACTTCAGAGATTGTTCCACTCATCTACAAGACAACTGCTGTTGGATAAATCTGAATTTATCCAACTTCAAATCATTGTTATGAGTCCTTTCTTTGTTGGATATTTCTAGCCCCTATTAATAGCTCCTTCATTTAAATCTCTCTTCTGTTAGTATACTTCTTTCTTTATTGGATACTCTTAGTAGTGGTGTGCCAAAGTATAAGCACTGGACTATAATGATATCATACATTTTTGAGGTTTTCACCCAACTTACAATTGCCTAAACTGAAATTGCTAAACTTATACATGCAGTGGCCACCACAAGTACTGGTACTTAAGACAGGCCTATTGCATTGGTTAAATAGCTCCAGATTGCCTCTGCACTGCTAGATAGTTGTGTCAGATAGACATTTTGTTGAGCAAGGTTGGTGGACTGTGTTAAGACAGTGTACTTTCTTGAGTCAGATTTCAAGATTGTCCCACCTGCCCTCTTCAGGCTTAAATTCAGCAATAGCTATTGCTAATTAATGTTGTTCCCAAAGGTAATGAAATATAATAATAATTATAGTACTGTACATTACATTTCTTCCACTGTACTGCTATTTCATCACTGCAACGATGACACCCAGAACTATCAATAAACAGACAACAATATGCTTTTGATGTTCCCTACTAATAAAGCTATTAATTTCAAAATCATTCATATATACCTGCACTATCATATCTTAATCCCACTGTCAAACAAATTCATTATAAATATTTGGTGACTTTCAATCCCATTTTTAAGAAAATTCCATTATAAGAATCAGAATTAAACACTGATAGAACATCAGCGATACCTGGAGTTTACTTGGAGAGAGTTCCGGGGGTCAACGCACCCACGCCCCAGTCTGTGACCAGGCCTCATGGTGGATCAGGGCCTGATCAACCAGGCTGTTACTGCTGGCCACACTCAGTCCAACGTACGAACCACAGCCTGGCTGGTCAGGTACAGACTTCAGGTGCCTGGCCAGTGCCTGCTTGAGGACAGCAAGGGGTCTATTGGTAATCCCCCTTATGTATGCTGGGAGGCAGCTGAACAGTCTTGGGCCCCTGACACTTATTGTGTTGTCTGTCAACATGCTAGTGGCACCCCTGCTTTTCATTGGGGGGATGTTACATCGTCTGCTGAGTCTTTTGCTTTCGTAGGGAGTGACTCTCGTGTGCAAGCTTGGTGCTAATCCCTCTAGAATTTTCCAAGTGTATATAATAATGTATCTCTCCCGCCTGCATTCTAGGGAGTACAGGTTTAGGAACTTCAAGCGTTCCCAGTAATTGAGGTGGTTTATCGCAGTTATGCGTGCCGTGAAGGTTCTCTGCACATTTTCTAGGTCAGCAATTTCACCTGCCTTGAAAGGTGCAGGTAGTGTGCAGCAATATTCCAGCCTAGATAGAACAAGCGACCTGAAAAGTGTCAACATGGGCTTGGCATCCCTGGTTTGAAGGTTCTCATTATCCATCCTGTCATTTTTCTAGCAGATGCGATTGCTACAGTGTTATGGTCCTTGAAGGTGAGATCCTCTGACATGATCACTCCCATGTCTTTGACATTAGTTTTTCGCTCTATTGTGTGGTTGGAATTTGTTTTATACTCCGATGAGATTTTAATTTCCTCACGTTTTCCATATCGGAGTAATTGAAATTTCTCATCATTGAACTTCATATTGTTTTCTGCAGCCCATTTAAAGATTTAGTTGATGTCTGCTTGGAGTCTTGCAGTGTCTTGAATGGTGGACACTGTCATGCAGATTCAGGTGTCATCTGCAAAGGAAGACACGGCACTGTGGCTTATATCCCTGTCTATGTCCGATATGAGGATGAGGAACAAAATGGAAGCGAGTACTGTGCCTTGTGGAACAGAGCTTTTCACCGTAGCCGCCTCAGACTTTACTCTGTTGACTACTACTCTTTGTGTTCTACTTGTTAGGAAATTATAGATCCATCTACCAAATTTTCCTGTTATTCCTTTATCACGCATTTTGTGTGCTAATACACCATGGTCACACCTGTCAAAGGCTTTTGCAAGGTCTGTGTATATAACATCTGCATTCTGTTTGTCTTCTAGAGCATCCAGGACCTTGTCGTAGTGGTCCAGTAGTTGGGACAGACAGGAGCGACCTGCTCTAAACCCAGCTGCCATGGGTTGTGTAATTGATGGGTATCTAGATGAGTGGCGATCTTGCTTCTTAGAACCCTTTCAAAGATTTTTATATGGGACGTTAGCGCTATTGGTCTGTAGTTCTTTGCTATTGCTTTACTGCCCCCTTTGTGGAGTGGGGCTATGTCTGTTGTTTTTAGTAACTGTGGGACGACCCCAGTGTCCATGCTCCCTCTCCATAAGATGTTAAAAGCATGTGATAGGGGCTTCTTGCAGTTCTTGATGAACACGGAGCTCCATGAGTCTGGGCCTGGGGCGGAGTGCATGGGCATGTCATTTATCGCCTTTTCGAAGTCATTTGACGTCAGGGTAATGTCAGATAGACTTACGTCTACCAAGTTCTGTGGCACTCTCAGTCGAAGTTTTTAGCGGCTCGCTAAAAACTGAGTCATACTGGGACTTTAGTAGCTCACTCATTTCCTTGCTGTCATCTGTGTAGGACCCATCCCATTTAAGTAGGGGCCCAATACTGGATGTTGTTCTTGACTTTGATTTGGCATAAGAAAAGAAATACTTTGGGTTTCTTTCAATTTCATTTATGGCTTTTAGTTTTTCCCGCGTTTCTTGATTCCTGTAAGATTCCTTTAGTTTTAGTTCGATGTTTGCTATTTCTCTGACCAGTGTCTCCCTACGTATTTCAGATATATTGGCCTCTTGTAGCCGCTCTGTTATTCTTTGCTTTCGCCTTGTATAGGGAGAGCCTCTCTCTTTCTAGTTTACATCTCCTCCTTTTCCTTAAGGGAATTTGCCTTGGACAAACCTCAAGTGCCACAGAGTTAATTTGTTCTAGACATAGGCTAGGATCCATGATGCTTAGGCTATCTTCCCAGATGTAAACGATAAATTATTACTTATTGCCAGTACATTTAAAAACAAAAACCCACAAGGGTCATATAACTTTGAATAACAAATGACAAAACTTGGGCAACAGTGATCTAGTTTAATATCTCACCATCTGAGTAGTGAATAGGGATAAGCTTTGAGAGGTGGCCAGCCAACTGAGTTCCTGTCCAGCATTTAGACATTAAAATATGTCCAGTTGGAACATGGTTAGTTATGACAGCTGACTGCGAGACTCCACTCATGATGCCCTGAAAATATATACACAGCACTGTAGTTACATGGTCATGTGCATGATATAAAATGAGCCTAGTATTACTTTATATATTAATAAGTGCACTAATGCACTTATAATTTTTTATATTCATTATTTTATTGATGGGGAAGTGCTAAATCTATTAGGTAAGTTTATATGGACATTAAATGCATACCAGTAATATACTGTACATATTTTTTTACAATGATTTTTGAGTGCAGAAAATTATTTTCTTTGGATTATTACCCTGGAGGTTTATCAACCAAGGATAACCCAGTAAAGCCACTTTGGCTTATTTCCACTGGTATGCTTTGATCCTCTTCCTTAGGATGCAACCCAAAGCCTATAAAAATGTAAAATTTAAAATGAACATGCAAAATGTAAAATGAACATGTTAAAATGTAAAATAATATCTTTATTTCTACAAGTACATACATGTACAAGGTATACAGGCCTAGCTGACATCAATGACATTACTATATAGAAAGCCCCTTGTTATGCAGAGCATTTCCTGCAAATTAGGTCAATTTTGTCCCAGGATGCGACCCAAACCAGTCGACTAACACCTAGGTACCTATTTTACTGCTAGGTGAATATGGACAGCAGGTGGAAAAAATATGCCCTAATGTTAACACCCGTACCGGGGATCGACCCCCAGACCTCAGTGTGAGAGTTGAGTGAGCTACCAATCGAGCTACGACACAAACTTTATTCATATGAACAAAAAAAATATTGTACTACAGCTTCAGTGTTAGCTAATACCTGAAGGGAAATCATAATTACTAACTATACATAGAATCGTATTGGCTGCCAATTTGAATTGGGCACTTGGGGTCCCCAGCCTTATTTACTGTTACTCTTAATAAAACAATCTCCCAGCAGAAATAGGACTTTCCCTAGATGCTACAGACCATAACAATGGTTATTAAGTCATGTAATAGCAGCTTAATATAATATTTACACCAGAAATCAGCTCAGAGAAGCATACACAAGGCTGCCACTTCACTGCCACTCAATTTGAAATCTGAACTAACTTAAAAACATTATTCTTCAGTCATTATCAATGACCTGAAAAAATTCAATATCGGTTATTACTACCCATATTACCGATCACAATAAACTGAGAGCCCTCAGAACCTTAAACAAATGTAGAATAACGAAAGCATGAAAATTATTAGAGGCTGCATACAATATCTAGAAAAAAAATGTAATCTTATCTTATAATACCACCAGCAGAATATGTCGTCTCATTTCACATTTGTAGGTATATTTCATGTCATTTCTTAACAGCAGAACAAAAGCCTTGCCTCATTATATTCCTTAATATTTTTCAATTACTTCACTCCTGTTACAATAATTCAGACCTTTTTTTTCAATAATATTAATGCTATTAATAACGACTAATAATACCTGTAATACACTCCTTATTAAAAAAAACGTGGTAATTGTTATTTCTACACGAACCCCAATGGAAATATAATAATATTATAATAATAATAATAATAAAATTATTTCTTTGCTAAGGTTACAATGTTTGTTTACATATCATAATTTGATTGGTGTAAAAAAAAGCCACTATCATGCCCAGGCATTTCCGTCATTGTCTGACTGTTTTGGGTTATCCCATTTGTTGCTATGTATGATAATCTGTGTAACTGTATTTGTGTATACCTGAATAAACTTACTTACCTTGAAGGGGTTTAAAAAGATATGTGAGCAAACACTAGGACATGGGTAGTATTTAGAAAACGTTTCAGTCCTGGGTGCGGGTTATTTATGTAAGGTCTCAGAACCGAAACGTTTTCCAACAAATATGTCGTAGTGTTTGCTCACGTGTCTTTCTAAACCTGGTACCAGGCCGTGAGGGCAGTCATCTCTGGAAGCAACGCTAGGTAAACTCCAGGTAACAATGTATCTACCTCATCTGGTAGGAAGATGCTAGGATGGATAATGAGAACCTTCAAAATTAGGAACGAAAAGCCCATGATGATTCTCTTCAAATCGCTTGTTCTCTCTAGGATGGAATACTAGTGTACACTAACTGCCCCCTTCAAGGCAGGCGAAATTGCTGACCTGGAGAATGTACAAAGAACTTTCACGGCACACATAAGTACGATAAGGCACCTAAATTACTGGGAATGGTTGAAGTTCCTTAATTTGTATTCCCTGGAATGCAGGCAAGAGATATACATGATAAAATACACTTTGAAAATTCTAGAGGGATTAGTACCAAACTTGAACACGAAAATCACTCCCTGGTCACGGCCTGGTCACAGACCGGGCTGCAGGGGCGTTGACCCCTGGAACTCTCTCCAGGTAAACTATGAAAGCAAAAGACGCGGCAGGAGATGCAACATTCCCCCAATGAAAAGCAGGGGCGCCACGAGTACACTGAGACAACACCATAAGTGTCAGGAGCCCAAGACTGTTCAACTGCCTCCCAGCATCCATAAGGGGGATTACGAATAGACCCCTGGCTGTCTTCAAGAAGGCACTGGAGAGGTACCTAAAGTCAGTACCTGACCAGCCGGGCTGTGGTTCGTACGTCAGTTTGCGTGCGGCCAGCAGTAACAGCCTGGTTGATCAGACCATGACCACCACGAAGCCTGGTCTCAGACCGAGCCACGGGGGCGTTGACCCCCGAAACCCTCTCCAGGTAACATCTTCCTCATCTCACACACTGCGGGTCCGGGATCGTTCCCGGCATGGGTGACACGTTATACCTGTAGCCCACCTATTCACCTGGCAGTAAGATAAGATAAGATTTAACATCCCCCCAATGAAGAGCAGGGGTGCCACTAGCACGTTGAGGGACAACACAGTAAGTGTCAGGGGCCCAAGATTGTTCAACTGCCTCCCAGCATACATCAGGGGGATTACCAACAAACCCCTGGCTGTCTTCAAGCAGGCACTGGACAGGCACCTCAAGTCGGTACCTGATCAGCCGGGCTGTGGTTAGTACGTTGGACTGCGTGCGGCCAGCAGTAACAGCCTGGTTGATCAGGCTCTGGTCCAACAGGAGGCCTGGTCACAGACCGGGCCGCGGGGGCGTTGATCCCTGGAATTCTCTCCAGGTAGACTCCAGGTAGGATTTTTAACTCCGGAGGGTTAGCTACCCAGGATAACCCAAAAAAAAGTCAGTGCATCATCGAGGACTGTCTGTCTTATTTCCATAAGATAAGATAAGATTTCTTCGGATTTTTAACCCCGGAGGGTTAGCCACCCAGGATAACCCAAGAAAGTCAGTGCGTCATCGAGGACTGTCTGTCTTATTTCCATTGGGGTCCTCAATCTTGTCCCCCAGGATGCGACCCACACCAGTTGACTAACACCCAGGTACCTACTTGCTGCTAGGTGAACAGGACAACAGGTGTAAGGAAACACGTCGAAATGTTTCTACCCTGCCGGGAATCGAACCCGGGCCCTCCGTGTGTGAAGCGAGAGCTTTCCATTGGGGTCCTTAAGTTGCCCGAAATGCTCTGCATAACTAGGGATTTTTTTTACATAATGTGCCAGTGATGTCAGTTAGGTTTGTATTAGATGTGTCATATACCTGAAGAAATAAATATTATTATCAGTATTATTATTATTAAAATATTACC
The DNA here is from genome assembly GCA_009830355.1 of Cherax destructor. Taxonomy (NCBI): domain Eukaryota; kingdom Metazoa; phylum Arthropoda; class Malacostraca; order Decapoda; family Parastacidae; genus Cherax; species Cherax destructor. The sequence goes on from WNWK01012515.1 coordinate 21,891, forward strand.
CAATGGAAATAAGTCACTTAGACTCTTTTTTTGGGGGGATATCCTGGGTAATTTACACTATGTATTATAATGTTGTCATGTGTACCTGTGCCTAAATAAACCTATTAACACGTGAGATGTAGTGAGTGTTGTTGAATAAGACAAGAGAGTACAACAAGTTTAGTAGCAAGTGTATGAGAGATTGAGTTGTCATATAAAGTGAGTGAGTGCGCACGCTGAGCCTCTCTTGCCAGGTTGCTTCTCCTCTCTGACGAAATAGTGATTCCACGTTACACCCAGTGTCTCCGCCGGCCATAATGTCTGAAAATAAGGTGGTTGTGAGCGATTGTTAGTTAAGCCATGGGAGTAGTGAGACTACTAGCCCGTGCTGGGCACTTGGTTAAGAGGGAACTCTCAACTCAGACATATGCTCAGAGAGCAGCTGCTATAAAAGTTAGGCGGGTTGGTAACCCATTTCTTTTGAGTTATTACGGCTTTTAGTACCCCTCCATCGTGTGTAAATGAGCCTTTTATGTATGTGTTGTAAGGTTACTTAGCAAGTTTGAACAGTGGGTGAGCGATTAGTTATTGGTTGTTAATGTAGGTCACGTTTGAGGGTCAGTAAGGGTCATACGGAGGCTGGGCAATCCATGATTTTTAGATTTTGCCACCGAAGTGGCTAGTTTATTGTGCACCCCATATCCATCCTGTGGACGGTAGCGCAAGAGCATATGGATACACAAAAGGCCTAGGCACTAGGCCCCAAAGGGGTTAACAATTGTACATTTGGGTTTATATCTACATTTCAATTATCTGTTACAAGCAGGTATCTTATTTCATGAATAAGATATCTTGACATGTCACATAGGTTATTATATTGTCTATCTCTATATTCCTCAATATGAGAAATTTTTTTTTAGTGATAAATTGTAGTTTTTAAGCCACAACCTGAGGCGCAATATCATAGTGCCATACTGTACAGTATTTGTGACTTTGCATGGTACCATGATAATAATGGTTATTACTAGCTGTAATGGAGGTCATTGGGATCTTCCTGCATGAGGTATAATCAATTTAGTGATTGTACAATTAAGGCTACAGATTTTTTCTCTACATACTAAAATGAAATGAACTAGGAAACCCAGTGCAAATAAACTGGGTCAGTATTGAATTTAGGTCCTGGTTCTACCCATTCATTGTACTATTTGTCTTGAGTTCTAGGTCAAATCTTAAATGATTTATCATCTGTTTGCCTATGATAACGTGTTTAATGTAAGATTCAGATAAACTAACAATGTCTCGATGAATAAACAGAAAATGGGGACTCGAACCGTGTCCAACTCTCAGTGGTGCAGAATCAAGCCTGCTGCTTCCAGAACCACAGTTCGAGTCCCTGGCCATTCTCCTATTTATGAGCTTCGTATTTCTAAACTGGAAAGTTAATAACTCAGGATAACCTATGGAAGTCAATTAGTTCAACTTATTTCCATTGATGTCCTTTGATCACCTTCCCCAGAATGCAATCCACATATGTTGTTAACACCCAGGTATCTAATTAATATGTACTAGAACAGAAGCACTAGGTGGTAGGAAACATGCCCAATGTCTTCACTTCCTCCAGGATCAAACCTGGGCATTATGGCTGTGAGTTGAAGATCAACTATGCCATGAGTTGCATTATATAAAAACATTGTACCTGTATCATAGGTTTAACAATGTTGAGATTAACAGCAAGGCCCTCTATTGGCCTTTCTGTTTACAACAGGTTAATCTATAAACCACAAATAGACATGCTATACATATAAATACATCTTGAAAACCTCTCTTGAGCAAAAAGGCATTTACTTAACATCATGGAGGATAGAATCATCTTAGGGACTCGTATATTCAAATTAAGGGGGCTAAAACAGAATAAGAAAGCCTCCTAGCTAAACACACCCATCACTTACAACATATACAGTGCATATAAGGTATAAGACGTACTGCAGAGTACAGTGGTACCCCGACTTACGATGGTCCCCAAACACACCCTTTTATGTAAGTTGATTTTTTTAAATGCTTTTGTAAGTGTAATTTTGGGGGTCTAAAAGGACTAGTCTATTTTACATCATTTCTTATGGAGATAAATTCGTTTGGTAATGGCACTTGAACAGCATTCTGGAATGAAAAAATATCGTAAGTCGGGGTACCATTGTATTTAGTTTTGGTGATTTGGTCAGGAGTGAACTGTCAAATCTAATGAAGGTCACTCTGCATTGTCTTTATGCCTACTTCTTGCCCCATCACCAGTAATGGTAAGCTTGTTTGCCATTCAAGGTGGGGGGAGTGCTTAGCTCATAGGGGTCATACAGTGCCTGAGGGATTGGGAGGCAATAGGATTTGATCCAAGGAAGGGAAAATCAGATCCAGTTTCTTGACTCGAGAGTCCCTCACCAAGCATCAACGAACATCCCTCAAAGGGTATCCTAGGTTGTCAGCATAAACTGTTGCCTTTTTTTTTTATCAAAGGTGACTTTTCAATATTAATATTTTCAGTTTAATTATTTTTATTGTTAAACAGACAGTATTATAAACTTGTAATCTGCCACCAGTGTACAGTATGCCCATAATATTTAAGTATAATACTCTAAAATTGTATGCAAATATCTTGAATAAAGCTTATCTTCTCGTAAGCTTCTACTCATATCTTAACCAGAATAAAAAACTACTGTACATGAAAAATAGTAAATTGGATACTTATATACTTATCAGCATATTGTGTCAATATAGGGTGTAAGTAGGCCTTGCCTAGCATTATCTAGTAGACATATTGCTGTACTCATCCACACAAAGAATTTTGACATTTTTTTGGAGGGAATAGCAGACTGGGGGCATGAGTGTAGGTTGGCTAGGTTTGGCAGTATCTCATCATGCTGTTACTAGAGTGTCAGCTACTGTTTCCACGATTCTTTGTACCATCATCAGCTACCCTATTTTATTAGCTGATGATTATGCCACAGTAGCTGTTTACATAGTGATTGGCACTATTGTAAACGAGAAAACACTGCTGAACTAACCATGAGTATTTGCCTCAAAAATAGAGTAAAATGGATCAGTACATCCATAAACACTGGCAGATAGGATTTCACCACCTGCAATCTATTTACGTATTTTATTATTAAACTAGAGTAGGGCAGGAGGAGAGAAGGTTTTTCTTTTTATATAAACATGCTTTGTTTAGTGTATAACTTTATACAGTGCTGTGTGCTGTATTTGCCCTGACAGATTTGCAGTAATATCTTTTTACATACATCAATAGCTGATGTATTGAATTCAGTACCATGGTGCTTAACCCTTTCAGGGTTGCAAGGCCCTCTCCCAAACTCGTTCTCAGGGTCGCAAATTTTTCGGATTTTTTTTTTTATTTTTTCTTATGAAATGATAGAGAATCTTTTTCCGATCATAATGCCACCAAAATTATGGAATTTGATCAAAAACTAACGGAATTATGCTTTCGCGAAGTTAGCGGTATCAATGACATTTACACATCGGTGATTTCGCCCACTTTGAGCCCTATTTTTGGCAAATTCCAATGTTTCAGTCTACTAAAATTATAGCTATTTCACTAGAACTCCATTTCTTCTATCGATTGAGTACACAAAACCGCCTATTTACCAATTTCAACTACCCAAAATGGTCAAAAAATGGCAATTTGGCCAATTTCACACAAATTTCAAACAATGCCAATTTCAAAATAGGGTCCAGAATAAACAAGGCAGACATTCATGGCACTAAAATAGCATCTTCTCTGTTCATTAGTCATGTCTCCAGGCCCCTCTTCCATTACTTTTACTTTCCATTTTGAATTTTTATTCTCACAAAAAAATAGAAGATTTACTGTTATGTATATAACTGCATCATTGTAAAAATGGCATAAATAATATCAGTGCACTTGTGCAAGAATATTAGACTCGCCAGTTGATGTGTATTGGACGCATGGTGTGATTTGTTTACTCTTGAACATCGGCCAAAATCGAACATTTTCGCTACTTTGCACTCAGTTTCAAGGTACTTGTCATCGTGAAACCAGTCAAAATTAACTCTATTTCTGTAATATATCATCCATTCTATCAAATGAGACCAAGAAAACGAGAATACAAGCATAAATACCATACGAAAATAGACTGCAAAGTCGCTGTTTTAAACCAAAAACACTGTCAGAGGTTTTTTTCCCTCATTATGCACTGTGGTGTGCAGGATTTTTTTTATACTGCGCACACTGACCGCACAGACCCATTCTCTCACATCTAGGCCTAACAGCCTGTTTCTGCTTGATTTGAGGGCGCTAGAATTTAGGCGTACTAGTACGACGAAAACCCTGGCGCGTAAGCCGTACTAGTACGGCCGAAACCCTGGAAGGGTTAATAGACTTAACATTGATTAGTTCAGTCACCTTTCTAGGTTAGGTAAGCTTTACACAGAATATGCATAACTAAAATGACCTAGTTATGTAAGCAAATGGGTAAATGATAGTTTAAATTGTATTACTGTGACAGTGACAGTAGTGGCTGCCTCAGTTATTACAGTACAGTACTATATATATACAGAGGGAAAAATCTGATGAATAGCACAGTATTGACAAAAAATATGGTAAGGTTGCTGTTGCACAACCATTCAGTCTCCTGTCATTTAAAGTTTGTGACAAATGGTGCAGCACCGTATGACCCTTGTGGGTTTAGCGCTTAGTTTTGATTGTAATAATAATAATAATAGTGTAGTGCAGCACTTTGATGAACTTTGCAGCCCTAAATGACCCTTACAGATACCTCTATGTAAATTCTTTTTATTACAGTACTTGTACTTTAAATAATGTAATCATTGAATATGTGAAATTCAGCTTGCAGAATTAAAAATCGTTTATTTTGTTGCAAATTATCATACTGTACTATATATTGCTATAATACTTATTAACTAATAAATTAAAATACTGTATTAATTTTGTTATTAATAGAAACTAAAATGGGAGTAATGTAATAGGTGATTGATTAAAATAGATAATCTTTGTATTAAGAATGCTGTATAGTATACAATACTTGAAACAAAATCAATGTTTGGTGCTAAATATCAATAGCTTTTGAAAATTAAATTTTATGTACAGTACGTATATATACAGTGGACCCTCGAGTAACGAACAAAATTCATTCCAGAAGCCTGCTCAAGTGCCATTACCGAACGAATTTACTCCCTTAAGAAATAATGTCAAGTAGGTTAGTCCATTTCAGACCCCCAAAAATACACTTAAAAAAGCACTTACAATATTATACCTACATAATTGTACGATTTCCGGGGTGTTCGTAACTCGGGGGTCCACTGTATTTTGAATGTAATGTATGTAAAAGGGAATCAGTTTTTCATTAACTAAACATGTCTGTAGATGATATTTAATGCATTTTTAAGCAGTCATTCTTAGTACAGTATAATATTGAAAATATGAAATGAAAAATAATTTACTTTGTTGTAATTTTTCCTTTTCACATTAGCAGCATTACGTATCTGTAAAATAACTTGCTCATGGGAACAGTCAACAAATTTGTTCACATAATGGAATCCTTGGAGCTGGACATAGCTGCACTTGATGCTCTGTTGGGTGACCAGAGCTATGTCAGTGGTTATCATCCCACGAAAGCAGATGTGGCAGCTTGGAGGGCAATTGGTAAAGTCCCAGAGGCTGACTTTCCTCACGTTGCTCGCTGGTACCACCATATTGCCAGCTTTGGTGCCAGCAGTAAAAACTTTCCAGAAGCTTCCATTACATTTGTGTTGAAACAGCAGATTCCAGAATTAAAACCAAAAGGAACTGCTCTGCTTGTGAGGAATTCCATGAAAGAACAGAAATCAGAGCCTCAGAAAGCATCTGGAAGTAAAGGTCAGGTGGAGGTGAGGCTCTGCACTTTTATACAAAGTTTTGTTTTGAGTGAATTGGTTAAAGTTTGTATTTACATAGTGTAATTACTGTATTACACTACAATACCTTCAAAGCTAGGAAAATGGGCTCACCCACTGTTCTGCATGGAAAATGTTTGCAGTAGCTACATAGTACGTAGTATTTGAAAGTTTGACAGTGAGTCGACCTCCTCCTTTAGGCCAATCAGCCATGTATGAATAACAGATGGTTAGACACCTTTAATAACTGTAGACTTTGTGCTGTTCCATGCAGTCTGCTGCAAACATTTTTTTGTATTTTTAATGCTTGCTCATATAGCCACCACCTTTGTACAGTACTGTATTATTCTGTACTAGCCTTCATTTCCAGTAAATTTTTATTTAGTGTATTATTTTTAATGACTGATACTGTACATTGCTGATATTCAGGTCTCTCTAAAGGTCTTATACCCACTGGTTACTTCCTGTACTTCAGTGTTTGGCCACAAAATATGTTTTTACAAATGCTTGATATAATTTAAGCCTCATTAGAAAGAATTTGTGGGACTTGTATATTCATCATAATAATGTGCTTCAAAGTGCAGAATAATTTTATTTATGTATATTTGGAGCTGCAATGGTTGCCTCAGTACCTGCTGTTGGGCAACTCAAATTTTTCACACCCTCCTTCCCTCCCTAACCTAACCTAACTATTGAATCCAGTAGTTCTCAACCTCGGGGCCCTAACCCAAATTAGGGTCATAAGGGTTCCTCGATTAGATTGCTGGGGGTTTTGAAACTTTAAAGTAAGATGGATCAATACTTGCCCCAAAATGTTAATCTTCAGAAGCACAACTGTGTAAGAAATGGTTGGGATTTGGGTAATCAAAAGGTTGAGAATGAAGTTGATGGATGCCATCTTTGGGAAAGATGAGTTTTGCCAGAGGAATTTGCAGGATTTTTCATCTCATTACTGGGTGCCACTGTTGGGGGATAAACCTGTTTTCTCTCGTGATCTAAGATTTTCTTGTTTGGTTTCAAACTATATAAAAGCACGATCTAGTTCTGACCTATGCTGTGCCCACTCTATCAGTATTCAAACTAGGTTAATTGAACTGATTAGAGACAGTATAACATCAAGATTACCACTAAATATTAAAAAAAAAAAAACCTATATATAACCTTGTCTATTGTGTGTTCAAATTAAAAAAAAAAATTGTGAATATATATAGGCATCATTAGTTGTTCATTATGCATTTGTATGGTTAAAATAGTAACTAATATTTTTGCTTGAATTTGTATTAGATTTTTACATATGTACGCAATTATTTTTTAATACAGTAAAACCCCGGTTTTCGTTTTTAATCCGTTCCAGAAGGTCGGCCGAAAACCGATTTATACGAAAACTGAAGTAATATTTCCCATAAGAAATAATGTAAATCCAATTAATCCGTTCCAGACCCCCAAAAATATTAACAAAAAATACATTTTATAGAGAATAAATAGTTTTACATACAGAAAACAATGAGAAATAAATATAAATGACTAATGAAATGGATAAATGAACATTTAAATCCCTATTGCATACCTTTACTGAAGACTTGTTGGCATATGGAAGAAGGCAAGGAGGGCAGAGGAAGGAGAGGTTATTGTTTGGATGGGGAATTCCCATAGGGGTCATACAGTGCCTGAGGGGGAGGGAGGGAAAATCGGGTCCAGTTCCTTGACTTTAGAGTCCCTCACCAAGCATCAACGAACATCCCTCAAAGGGTATCCTAGGTTGTCAGCATAAACCGTTGCCTTTTTTTTTTTTTTTATCAAAAGTGAGTTTTCAATATTAATATTTTCAGTTTTGTTAGGGTGGTAATATTCTCTACAAAACTTTGCACCTCACTCCACTTTGCACAAATGTCCTTAATCACTGAAGAAGGCACATTCTCCCCTCTCTCTTCCTCCTCCTCTGAAGTAATTTCCTCAGCTGCCCTACCACACTGTGTATGCCACTTCACTTCTTGAATCTGTCGAACCAGCCTTTCCTGGCCTTAAATTCACTAACAGCAGCACTCGTTCCAGGCATTTTCTTTACGAGATCTGCATGCAATTGCCTTGCCTTTTCGCAAATTATCGCCTCCAGAACACTGTCTCCCGCTAACTGTTTTTCGTTGATCCACACCATGATGGCTTATTTAGCAATCACAAGCACAAAAAACAATGAATTATTACGAAATGTTTCGAAAGAATGCACGGAATAATGCTCACTGCATGAGTAACAAAGGCAGACTGAGTCACAAATGTATGAGCGGCCGCATCCCGCTGGTAGGCGGACGCGTCTGGTATGGACGATTTCCGAGTGGATGTACGAAAACAGGGAAAATTTCGCTGAGAAAAGTGGTCGAAAACTGAATTGTACGATAACCGGACCGGACAAAAACCGGGGTTTTACTGTAGTACATATTGTTAATGTAAATAGTATCATAACTGTGATGTCCAGTGGCTGACCACTTCGATTCGCAGCAAAAAAAAAAAATAACTACAGTAATACAGGAACTTGTACTTTTCTATAAAACGCTTAATCATATTCATGTTGGTGCCTATTTGATTCTTTAAAATTTTAATAGAACAAGTATAACTGAAATATTTTCTTGGAACACATCTTGGATTATAATGTGGTAGTTTTAGAAACTGGAGTTCACTCCAAGTAAAACAACTAATACTTTTCTTTGGAACCTGTCAGTCATTAAGTGGAAAAATTACTGCATGATACTGTATATGCACAGGAGTGCTATACACACACAACCCGCACATATAAAAAAGGGAGGAGCTTACGACGACGTTTCGGTCCGACTTTGTAAATGGTCCAAGTCGGACCGAAACGTCTTTGTAAGCTCCTCCCTTTTTTATATGTGCGGGTTGTGTGTGTATTGTTCCAGTCATGGTATTGTGGCTTTTTTTTTTTTTTTTTGTTATTCAGGAGTGCTATAGTATGAATGATGGGACACCACAATCTTTACATTACTTCTGTAGATTCAAGCAGATACATAATTACCTGTATGTAGTTCTTTCCATTAACTGGGTTTTGGTCATAATTAAAGTTTAGCTAATTTCTGGCATATACAGTGGACCCCTGGATTTTGTACAGCTCCCAACTTGAACAATTATGTAAGTGCTTTTGTAAGTGTATTTTTGGGGGTCTGAAACGGACTAATCTAATTTACATTCATCCTTATGGGAACAAATTCGTTCGGTAACGGCACTTGAACAGCCTTCTGGAAAGAATTATTGACGAAATCTGGGGCCCACTGTACATACTTCTGTTGGCTTGTCTTAAAACTGTAACTGGTTCACAGATGTATAACCGAATCTGGGAGCCGTCCTTAGTACAGTACAGTTTTGTAAGCAACTGATGAATGGATTAGCTTTGAATGCATTTTTTTAAAAATAAGCCACTGTTGCTGGAGGAATATCCCATTTTTAATAAACCAACGTTGGTCAAAAAGATTAGCATTGGATGCTGTTTGTGATTGGTGTGAACAGTTGGACATCAACTGAAAGACTATTCTATAATCTTATTGTTTACCAACTTGCATATTATACCACAACACTTTTCGTAAATTAATTGCTACGCATTATGTATATACAAACCATTTTCTGTCATATCATCCCCTTCATTGCTGCATGTGCCAATAACCTTGCTCTTGTGATGCCAAAGAAATGTCTTAGCTGACCCCATACATCTCCTGTATAATATTTAATAACTCATTTTTTGTCTTATTATGAGTTTCTTTTTAGTTGGCATGTGGGTTAATTTTTTCTAAGTACAGTGGTACCTCTACTTACGAGCAAAATTCATTCAAGACGGCTATTCAAGTGCCGATACCAAAGGAATTTTTTCCCATAAGAAATAATGAAAATTAGATTAATCCATTTCACACCCCCAAAAGTACACTTACAAAAGCACCTACAAAAATACACTTACATAATTGTTCGAGTTGGGAGCTGCTCATAAGTAGAGGTACCACTGTACAAGGTAGTACAGTACTGTATTTGGTGACCGTAGTGTCTACCTATTCATTGTCTGTACAGTACCCTTATTTCTATAAGGGATGAGATAGGTCCAATAAGATGAGCCTCAAAATAAGCAGTAGACATAGCAGCCAGTTATCTATATACAGTGGACCCCCGAGTTTCATAAACCCCGGAAATCGTACAATTATGAAAGTATAATATTGTAAGTGCTTGTGGAAGTGTATTTTTGGGGGTCTGAAATAGACTAACCTACATGACATTTTTCCTTAAAGGGGTAAATTCGTTCGGTAATGGTGCTTGAGCAGACTTCAGGAGTGAAGTTTTTACGAAACTCGGGGGTCCACTGTACAGTGGACCCCCGAGTTTACGTTATGCTCCAAACTCGAACAATTATGTAAGTGTATTTTTGGGGGTCTAAAAGGACTAATCTAATTTACATTATTCCTTATGGGAATAAATTCGTTCGGTAATGGCACTTGAACAGCATTCTTGAACGAAAAAAATGACGTAATCCGGGGGTCCACTGTAAGTACACGGTGGTACCTCGGCATACGAACTGCTCCCAACTCGAACAATTATGTAAGTGTATTTTTGTAAGTGCTTTTGTAAGTTTACTTTTGGGGGTCTGAAACGGATTAATCTAATTTACATTATTCCTTATGGGAACAAATTTGTTCGGGATCGGCACTCGAACAGCCTTCTGGACCGAATTAATCTCGTAACCCGAGGTACCACTGTACTATTAGATAATTTAATATTATTTAGTCCCCAGACTGCAGTGGACTTGTGTAGAGCATTGATGTATATATGTAAAAAATTTCAAAACTGTGCATTACATTGGGATTTCCTGAAAATCTGAATGGCATTTGGTGTGATTATTGTTGCATATGATGTACTATTGACATTTAAATAATAATTTACATGTTTGGAACCAAAACAATGGTTATGGCTTACTTTTGATACTGACAAACCAACCTCTCAGAGACAAATAAAAATGACATAATTGGATAATATGATGTAAGCTATTCTTGGCAAAGAATGCTTCAGGTAAACTTAAGATATTCTGGTGTGATTATAAATTTTAACTTGAAACAAATCCCAATCATTGTAGTTACTAACAAGGATTAGGGTAAAAACATTTAGCTTTAAACAAAGAAAAATATAGTAGAGTAATTAATTACAAATCCACCATTTCCTAAAATTTACAATGCATTTGATAAATAAGGTAGAGAAATTTGACTGCACATATCTTTCCTACAGCAGGCAAGGTAGCACTTGCCATGCCTTCCCTGTGGGGTCATTTGCTAGCACAGGTTTTTTTAGAAACTTGAGATTCCTCCCTTTTTTAAAACTAGATCGATTTGCATTGCTCATAGACATATTTTTTTAATGTAAATTTGTTTAACCAACTCACAAACATTGAAATGTATACTTAAAAGCTTTGATAATACGGTATATAGTACATGTACACATGACACTAAATACGTGGCAGTGTTATACACATTCTATCATAAGAACATTATCATGTCTTGGGGTTATCCAAAGTATCGGTATCGGTGGGTATTGGCTAATTTTGATGTTATTGGTATTAGCCTAAAATTGAGTACGTAGGTATCAGCAAAAATTCTGGTACCGTCCCAGCCCTAATCATGTCTTATACTGTATAGTATTTTATTTCTGATGGTTAATAAATATTCTTAAAAGTATAATAATAATATAATTGTATTTTAATACTATACATGTAATTTTTTTTAAATGAAATGTAAATAACCACATTTAACTGCAAAACTGTGCATGTGTTTTTGACAATTTAAGTTTTTAACCTGAAACGACTACATCCACTTTTTGTATCTGAACTGGCAAGGTGTTTGCGGTTAAACTGAAAATTCTGGCAAGAGAAAGTCTATGTTAAGTAATCACTGTACAGTGGACCCCCGGCTAATGAAAAAAATTCATTCCAGTAGCCTGCTCAAGTGCCATTACCGAACGAATTTACTTCCTTAAGAAATAATGTCACGTAGGTTAGTCTATTTCAGACCCCCAAAAATACACTTCCACAAGCACTTACAATATTATACTTACATAATTGTACGATTTCCGGGGTGTTCGTTAGCCGGGGGTCCACTGTATTTGTGTTTTAGAACACCGGCAGATACCCAAATACAGTACTGCATGTGCTTCCTGCTTACATTGACAGATTCAATTAATGTCATGGAATGTGGATCTGTAGCAATGCATAAAATCTGAATAACATTTTGGCAGTTGTGTACTCTGTGAATCTTATCACTGATAATTTGTATTATAGTAAATATTATATGGGTAGTATGTAATTTTTTTTAACTATGTACAGTAGGATCCTCGTATCCATGGGAGATAAGTTACAAGACCTACCGTGGATAGTAGCGAACCTTATATTTAAGTACTATTTCACTTACATATACGTATACCTATAATGAAGTTTAATCAGTTACGCACTGATTGGAAGCCCTTTATGACTTCTCGTGGTTTTAAACTACTGTCACCCTCACTACTGCACTTTGGTGTCATTTTTAAGCAAAATTAAGGGTTATATTTTCAGGTCAGTGTAAACCACAGATAACTAAAACTACGGAAACCAGACCTGCGGATACGGTGGTCCTACTGTATAGAGTTGTTTACATACGGTATACTGTACTGTTTAATAATACCCATTTAATAATTTTCTGTTTATGCAGAGTAAAAAGGAAAAAGGTGGAGGAAGTGGCAAGGGTGCAGTAGAGCTGAATCCATGGCCAGATTACATCCATGAGCGCCTCAACATGTGGGACAGACTTAAGAAGGAAGCAGACGAAATTCTAAAAGCTAAAGTTCCTGAACCCATTAAAGTAGGTACACATTAAATTTTTTAATTAGTAATGTACTCGTAATAGTAAATGCTAGACTGATAATGTCTATGCTGGATTACAAGCCCACAGATCAGAAGTGAAAACAGCATCTCTAGTTCCTGAACTATTTGTGGCATGTTACTTGATAAAGGTCTAGAATGAACCAAAATGTCACCCAGTCATCCTTTTCAATTTGCTTGTGATATGTTCCAGCCTCAGTATATTTATTTATTTGACTATTTAAAATTTTTAATACTGTTAAAAGTTGTCAGTAATTATCTTTTGTATAAAGTAAGTACAGGAGATGGCCAGTGGATTCAAAAAAATTATTAATTGTAAATATTATTTATAGATTACTTTGCCTGATGGTGCAGTCAAAGATGGTAAATCTTGGCAAACTACTCCATATGAAGTAGCCCAAAGTATCTCTCAGGGTCTGGCAGAAAACACTGTGGTGGCTAAAGTGAATGGAGAAGTCTGGGATCTCGATCGTCCATTGGAACAAGATTGCAAATTAGAGTTGCTAAAGTTTGATGATGATGAGGCAAAAACTGTAAGTGTTCATTAAGAATCTAATACAGTATTAAAGTCTTCAGTTTTGTAAATATTAGCTAACATTGAATATACTTGAAAATTTAATTTGGTAATGGGTAATACCAAAGAATTAATTTATCATTGCATTTTAATTGTAAATATTATGTTAATGCTCTGTACTAATACATTTTACTTTTGTCTGTTTACGTAAAACTGTGAAGTTGTAGTACCTGCTCTGTATTTGTATTTATATTAGCCTCATTTCATATTTTTTTTTTCAACAAGTCGGCCGTCTCCCACCGAGGCAGGGTGACCCAAAAAGAAAGAAAATCCCCAAAAAGAAAATACTTTCATCATTCAACACTTTCACCACATTCATACATAATCACTGTCTTTGCAGAGGCGCTCGGATATGACAGATGAGAATGTTATTTTTATGGTAATTAATAAGAAAGCAAAGATATATGATGAATTTGAGCATAAAACTGAATTTAGTACTCGCTAAGTGTAAGAAAAAAAAAAGTACTGTTAATTGGTATTTTCAAGGGACTGTTTGAGAAAATATGCATCTTTAATTAAGAGTGATTTCATATTTGTAGCTGCAAAAAACAGTTAAACTTTTTATGCCTGCCTTGATATAGATATGGAGGCTGTCCTGTATGTTCAGTTTTTTTTATTTTTATTTTTATTAACACATCGGCCGATTCCCACCAAGGCAGGGTGGCCCGAAAAAGAAAACTTTCATCATTCATTCCATCACTGTCTTGCCAGAGGGGTGCTTTACACTACAGTTATAAAACTGCAACACTAACACCCCTCCTTCAGAGTGCAGACACTACTTCCCCTCTCCAGGACTCAAGTCCGGCCTGCCGGTTTCCCTGAATCCCTTCATAAATGTTACTTTGCTCACACTCCAACAGCACGTCAAGTATTAAAAACCATTTGTCTCCATTCACTCCTATCAAATACGCTCACACATGCTTGCTGGAAGTCCAAGCCCCTCGCACACAAAACTTCCTTTACCCCCACCCTCCAACCTTTCCTAGGCCGACCCCTACCCCGCCTTCCCTCCACTACAGATTTATACACTCTCGAAGTTATTCTGTCTCGTTCCATTCTCTCTACATGTCCGAACCACCTCAACAACCCCTCCTCAGCTCTCTGGATAATAGTTTTGGTAATCCCGCACCTCCTCCTAATTTCCAAACTCCGAATTCTCTGCATTATATTCACACCACACATTGACCTCAGACATGACATCTCCACTGCCTCCAGCCTTCTCCTTGTTGCAACATTCATCACCCATGCTTCACACCCATATAAGAGTGTTGGTATAACTATACTCTCATACATTCCTTCTTTACTTCCATGGACAAAGTTCTTTGTCTCCACAGACTCAAGTGCTCCACTCACCCTTTTTCCCTCATCAATTCTATGATTCACCTCATCCTTCATAGACCCATCTGCTGACATGTCCACTCCCAAATATCTGAATACATTCACCTCCTCCATACTCTCTCCCTCCAATCTGATATCCAATCTTTTGTCACCTAATCTTTTTGTTATCCTCATCACCTTACTCTTTCCTATATTCACTTTCAATTTTCTTCTTTTACACACCCTACCAAATTCATCCACCAACCTCTGCAACTTCTCTTCAGAATCTCCCAAAAGCACAGTGTCATCAGCAAAAGCAACTGTGACAACTCCCACTTTGTATTTGATTCTTTATCTTTTAACCCCACACCTCTTGCCAAGACCCTCGCATTCACTTCTCTTACAACCCCATCTATAAATATATTGAACAACCACGGTGACATCACACATCCTTGTCTAAGGCCCACTTTTACTGGGAAATAGTCCCCCTCCCTCCTACACACTCTAACTTGAGCCTCACTATCCTCATAAAAACTCTTCACTGCTTTCAGTAACCTACCTCCTATTCCATACACCTGCAACATCTGCCACATTGCCCCCCTATCCACCCTATCATACGCCTTTTCCAAATCCATAAATGCCACAAAAACCTCTTTACCCTTATCCAAATACTGTTCACCTATATGTTTCGCTGTAAACACTTGGTCTACACACCCCCTACCTTTCCTAAAGCCCCTTGTTCATCTGCTATCCTGCTTTCTGTCTTACTCTTAATTCTTTCAATAATAACTCTACCATACACTTTACCAGGTACACTCAACAGACTTATTCCCCTATAATTTTTGCACTCTCTTTGTCCCCTTTGCCTTTATACAAAGGAACAATACACACTCTCTGCCAATCCCTAGGTACCTTACCCTCTTCCATACATTTATTAAATAATAGCACTAACCACTCCAAAACTGTATCATATCCCCACCTGCTTTTAACATTTCTATCTTTATCCCATCAATCCCAGCTGCCTTACCCTCCTTTCATTCTACCCACTGCCTCACGAACTTCCCCCACACTCACAACTGGCTCTTCCACACTCCTACAAGATGTTATTCCTCCTTGCCCTATACACGAAATCACAGCTTCCCTATCTTCATCAACATTTAACAACTCCTCAAAATATTCCCTCCATCTTCCCGATACCTCTAACTCTCCATTTAATAACTCTCCTCTCCTATTTTTAACTGTCAAATCCATTTGTTCCCTAGGCTTCCTCAACTTATTAATCTCACTCCAAAACTTTTTCTTATTTTCAACAAAATTTGTTGATAACATCTGACCCACTCTCTCATTTGCTCTCTTTTTACATTGCTTCATCACTCTCTTAACCTCTCTTTTTCTCTCCATATACTCTTCCCTCCTTGCATCACTTCTACTTTGTAAAAACCTCTCATATGCTAACTTTTTCTCCCTTACTACTCTCTTTACATCATCATTCCACCAATCGCTCTTCTTCCCTCCCGCACCCACTCGCCTGTAACCACAAACTTCTGCTGAACACTCTAACACTACATTTTTAAATCTACCCCATACATCTTCGACCCCATTGCCTACACTCTCACTAGCCCATCTATCCTCCAATAGTTGTTTATATCTTACCCTAACTGCCTCCTCTTTTAGTTTATAAACCTTCACCTCTCTCTTACTTACTGCTTCTATTTTCCTTGTATCCCATCTACCTTTTACTCCTGTAGCTATAACTAACTAAACCCCTTTCTATACAAAGTTCAATCAAAGGGCTCCCATTATCATTTACACCTGGCACCCCAAACTTACCTACCACACCCTCTCTACATGTTTCTCCTACTTTAGCATTTAGGTCCCCTACCACAATTACTCTCTCAGTTCTCTGTACCATAATTGTTTAGAGAAATGGACTATCTATTTTTTAATCTGTATAAGGAGTTGGCCTCTATGGTAGCCTAGGCTTTCTAAAAATTCATAATGCGTGTCCAGTTTCTGTTTATAGTACAGTGGTACCTCGGGTTACAAGCTTAATTCGTTCCAGAAGGCTGTTCGAGTGCCGATACCGAACGAATTTGTTACCATAAGGAATAATGTAAATTAAATTAATCCATTTCAGACCCCCAAACATACACTTACAAAAGCACTTACAAAAATACACTTGCATAATTGTTTAAGTTGGGAGCTGTTTGTATTCTGAGGTACCACTCTATATCTGTCCTGGACCCTCCTGTGTTAGGTAGCAACCTAGCCTCAAATTAAACCATTCATTTTAATATGCATTACTGTATACAGTACAAAACAGTGCCATGCATCAACTTCTCGAAAGTTCTTTATTTCTGCTTACAATTAATTTTAGTTATTTTAGGTTAGAATGCTTTATTTCAGCCTAAATATACCTGTACACCATGTACAGTATAATGTAATTAACCACCAATATGCAAATTACAAAAAGTAACATCTAGTAGCACCACAGCAAGATATCTTGGCATACAGTACTGTAATGGGTGCATTACGAGTTATAAATTTTTTAATTTTAAGTTTACTTAGGAAGGAACTTTAAAAATATTTTGTTTTAAATCAGCTGTGATTCAGTATATTGCTCAAATATTATGTACTCTTGTAATTATTCTTCCTTACACAGGTGTTCTGGCATTCCTCCGCCCATATCTTGGGTGAAGCATTAGAGCGTGTGTATGGTGGACACCTTTGTTATGGACCTCCCATTGAGGAGGGCTACTACTATGATATGTACAATGAGGGTGCAGGGGTGTCCAACCTGGACTTTCCTGGCATTGAAGAGGTGATGAAGAAAATCACCAAAGAAAAACAACCATTTGAAAGACTAGAGATGAAAAAGGAGGATCTACTTGAGATGTTTAAATACAATAAATTTAAGGTTAGTTTTTGTTATAAGTACAGTAGTTCCATGTTAACTTTTTTTACTGATTTTTTTATTTATAATTATACAGTGTTTGTACTCATACAGCCTCTCCTCACTTACCGACGTACTCGTTTACCGACAACTCGGAGTTACGATGGGCTCTCCGACGAGTCGTATGCCGTACAAGAACTTGGGTCATGGAAATGGGCAGTGCGGCATCAAGCATCTCAATCTCCTTCCTACAGCCACTCAGTACACTAGCTTTCAAAGTCTCCAAGACTACATACAGTGGAACCCCGAGTTTCGGCCATAATTCGATCCAGAAGGCTGTTCAATTGCTGTTACCAAACGAATTTGTTCCCTTAAGGAATAATGTAAATTAGATTAGTCCGTTTCAGACCCCCAAAAATACACTTACAAAAGCACTTACAATAATACACTTGCATAATTGTTTGAGTTGGGAGGTGACCGAAACTCTGAGTTCCACTGTATTTGTACAAATTTGTACTTTATTGTGCACCCCATAGTACAAGATAGTTAGAAGTGCAGCAGCACTTGGAAGAAGAAAAACAAGATGAAAATGGAAGTACAAAAGAAGTTCACAGTAAAGGGGTTAGCTGGTGTGTTCATCTGTGTGTTTACATTCGTGGTGTCTTGTGGCAGCTGAAGAAATGATTAAACTCAGTGAACAAAGTATGTCACTGGTAATAATAATAATTAATAATAATAATAATTGCTCTGGAGTACTTTAAATGTCATACATATTTCATATAGGTTTGGTAACTGGCATTTAAAGCGCTCCAGAGCGATTGTTATTATTAATTATTATTATTACCATAGACATACCTTGTTCACTGAGTTTAATCATTTCTTAAGATGCCACGAGAAACAGAGAATGTAAACACAGACGAACACACCAGCTAACCCCTTTACTGTGAACTTCTTTTGTACTTCTTCCACTCTTTGTTGCTGTTCTTCCTCTTTGTACGATAAATACTCACCTCTCACCCTACATTAAAACTACAAATATTTTAAGGTAAGTAATGAGTGTATGTACTCTATGCATTGTATGTTACAATAAATATACTACTCACCTCTCACCCTACATTAAGACTACAAATATTTTAAGGTAAGTAATGAGTGTACTGTATGCATACAGCCTCTCCTCACTTAATGATGGAGTTCCGTTCCTAAGACCACATCGGTAAACGAATTCGTCATTAAGTGAGGAGCATACTATAATGGTATTGGGTTTATGTCAACCATTTTTTATATTGTTTTAATGTCACCTTTGCACCATTTATAACATTTCTGGTATATTTTTAAGTGTTTATACAGTACACATACTGTACTGTATATTGTAATAAACAGAATAGAGGAAATCAGCTCTAATATACATTATTTAGGTATGCATGCTTGTCAGAGAGCCCGTTTTAAGTCCGAGTCGTCGGTAATTAAGTGAGGAGAGGCTGTATTTTACTTTTTTATTGTTTTCTGTAATTTATAAGAGTTCTGCAAATTAAAACAAAGTTATCAAGTTGAAGTTTCCTTTTTATTTATTTTTCTTTCTAACATACACCATTTGGCATTGTTACAAAGATGGCAGAGCTAGCTATAGCAGAAAGAGAAGCGAGCAGTCTCAGTAACTCATGATTGCCCATGACGCGTGGAGGGGTGTGCCTCACGGCACTATAAAATATTGTATACTACTGTATTTTGATTCATCCTATACTATTAGCAAGTACAGTGGTACCCCGGTTTACGATGGTCTCCAAACTCGCCCTTTTATGTAAGTTTATTTTATTAAATGCTTTTGTAAGTGTATTTTTGGGGGTCTAAAAGGACTAGTCTATTTTACATTATTCCTTATGGGGATAAATTCGTTTTGGTAATGGCACTTGAACAGCATTCTGGAACAAAAAAAATCGTAAATCGGGGTACCACTGTACATAGTAAGTAAGTAAGTAAAAAAAAAAGTTGAATCAGATTATTGGAATATCGGAGTGTGGCAGGAAATGAAAGCAACTTGTTCTTTACTTTTGAAATCATAATAACACAATTGTGAAAAAAAAAAAAATCCCAGGACAGGTGGGACTTGGACTCATTACAGAGGAGTCCTGGCATGGGAGTTTTAGGACTTCCCTTCCAGGACTGTGAAGGGATTGTGGGGAAATTTGTTGGCTAGACTTTGAGTTCTAGAAATGGGAATCATCGTGTCTGCACTCTGAAGGAGGGATGGGGATGTTGAAGTTTGAAGGGTTATTTGAATTATGTCAACCCTTCAGGCAAGATAGAATGACTGGTGGTTATAATAATATCTTTATTTACTAGAAGTACATGTAGTACATGTACATGGTATACAGGCCTAGCTGACATCAATGACATACTACTTATAGAAAGCCCCTTGTTATGCAGAGCATTTTGGGCAAATTAGGTCCTTGTCCCAGGATGCGACTCACACCAGTCGACTCTACTAACACCCAGATATTCGTTTTACTGATGGGTGAACATAGACAACCGGTGTAAAGAAACATGCCTAATGTTTCTACCCTCGCTGGGAATCGAACGCAGACCCTTGCCCTAGAAAGCCGCTTGTTATGCATAGCATTTCAGGCAAATTAGGTTAGTTTTGTCCCAGGATGCGACCCACACCAGTCGACTAACACCCAGGTACCCATTTTAAACTGATGGGTGAACAGGGACAGCAGGTGTCTTATGGAAACACATCCCTAATGTTTTCCAGTCATACCAGAGGAGATTCAAACTCCGGACCTCAATGTGTGAGCTGAGTGCGCTAGCGATCGAGCTATGGGACACCTACAGGTTAATGTGTGTTTCTTTGGGCTACCCTACTGTTAATAGTAATGGCTGATGTAAAAGGAAAAGGGAAATATATACTAAAAGGTATGCTATTAAAGATGCTACACAGTGTACAGTTGGGCTAAAGTATTTAATAATAAACAAAAAATGAGTATTGAAACAAATGCTTAAGAGTTTTTACCTGTTACAGGGTGATTATAGAGAGATAAGAAGGTACAGTACTGAAATGTATTTTATTGATCTAGCTTTAAAAATCAGCCCAAAATTCAGACTTGATTATTCAAATGATTTATAAAGTTCAGTAGTTTGTACCGGGCTTTGACAGCTCGTATACAGTACAGTGGTACCCCAGTTTACGATATTTTTTAGTTCCAGAATGCTGTTCAAGTGCCATTACCAAACGAATTTATCCCCATAAGGAATAATGTAAAATAGACTAGTTCTTTTAGACCCCCAAAAATACACTTACAAAAGCATTTAAAAAAATAAACTTACATAAAAGGGTGAGTTTGGAGACCATCGTAAACTGGGGTACCATTGTATTTGGTTTTTATTTTATTCTAGTAAAATGTATATTGTTTATCAAGCATGATTATGGAAAGGCATTGCATCAAAAGTAAAAATTGCCTTAATTCTTTTACCCTATTGAGATTTTTCTGCTTTGTAGGTGCGCTTATTGAATGAGAAAGTGAAGACTGACACCACCACTGTATACCGCTGTGGACCTCTCATTGATTTGTGCCGAGGTCCACATGTTCGCCACACTGGGAAGGTTAAAGCCTTTACGGTAATTATTTTTCATTTAATTTGGGCTTGCAAAAAGTTTTACTAATTAATAAATCAATATTATTAATGAAAAATATTCTTATTTCACTCATTAAGTATGTTAACAAATAAACATCCCTCTTTTTATTGTTGTAGTCTATATCAAAAAGAAAACTGTACCTTAAAACAAAGAATTGTTAGAAAAATAATACGAAAGATGAGCAAGGTTAGGAAAATAACAATGAGCAGTTGTAATAGGCAAATATTGCTAACCTAACAGGTGACTAAGAACTCTTCATCATACTGGGAAGGAAACAGTGAGGCGGAATCTCTTCAAAGAGTTTATGGGATCAGCTTCCCTGATCCAAAACAACTGAAGGAGTGGAAGCATTTCCAAGAGGAGGCAGCCAAGAGAGATCACAGGAAAATTGGTAAATTATTTTAGTCTTCTTATATCTTTTTAAACCATGTTTGTTGAGGAATTCATACAGGAATGGACTTGCATAAAATGTTCACTTTACATATCTAACAAATGTTTTGAAACATGAAGGACCAAGAATTTATACGAAAATTTAATTAAACACTCATGTGGTTTAGTTACCACTGCTTACATAAATAAATGGAAATACCAAGGACTGCTTCAAAAAATATACAAATTTTCTTTCCCACATTAAAAACAAAAGTGAATAAGTACAAAGAAACCTGAGGATAAGGGCAGAATGGTGTTGTGTATAAGATTTATTGTATTAACTTAATGACTGTCTCAAAACCTCTCCAAATGAGGTACCTTATTTTTATAGAAGCTTTTGGTCAATTATTGAGAAATGTTTCAATGGAGTGATTGGGATTCATGCCTATGATCTTGGATTATTATCCAATCACTTAAGTTCACAATAAGTGTCAGGGGCTTAAGACTGTTCAATTGCCTGTCTTCAAGAAGGCACTGGACAGGCACCTAAAGTCAGTATCTGACCAGCCGGGCTGTGGTTCATATGTCAGTTTGTGTGCGTCCAGCAGTAACAGCCTGGTTGATCAGACCCTGATCCACCACAAGGCCTGGTCTCATACCGGGCTGTGGGGGCGTTGGCCCCAAAACCCTCTCCAGGTATACTGCAAAGTCATGTGGTTTACCCAACCAGAATTCTGTGCAGGTTGGTAATGGCCACTTATTAAGACCCAATTAGGAAGAAACTGTGACTCAACCAGTGATTAATTAGTTCTTTAAGTAACTTGTTAATATGCTAAAAATTTATAATTAATGAGTTTAATGATTAGGTGAAGTGATCAGGATTTGAACCAGGAGTCTCAGTTTACCAGCCTATCCCCTTAAGGTGCTTTATAGTATGTCATAGAAGGTAACTAAAATGTCCAGAGAAAAAGGCTGGTAAGCCCATTTTCTGTACCAATTATTAGAAAAATGGAATTGAATTTTGGAGCTGGGTTATTGGAATGTGCATGGATGTAGTACAGACATTAACCCTTTGACTGTCGCAACCCCTAATCCTGAGTGCTCTCCTGTTGTTGCAAAATTTAAAAAAAAAAATTGTGAAATGATAGAGAATCTTTTTCCGATGGTAATGACACCAAAAGTATGAAATTTGATGGAAAACTTACGGAATTACGCTCTCACGAAGTTAGTGATCTCGGCGATATACTATACGCATCAGCAATTTCGCCGACTTTGAGTGAGCCCTATTTTCGGTAAATTCCATTGTTCCAGTCGACCAAACTCAGATGCGTATTTCTTTAGAACTCCATTTGTTCTATCGATTGAGTACAAGAAACCACCAATTTACCGATTTCAACTACCCAATAAAGTGATCAGAATTTGGCAATTTGGCCAATTTCATGCAAAATAAAAAAAAGTTGTCAATTTCAAAATATGGTCCAGAATAAACAATGGCACTAAAATAAGATGTTATCTGTTCATTGGTCACGTCTTTAGGCCCCTCTTATATTACTCTTGCTTTCTGTTTTGATTTTTTATTCACACAGAAAATAGAAGATTTACCATTATGCAGACTTGCATTATTGTAAAAATGGTATAAATAATATCAGTGCACTTGTGAAAGAATGAGTCTTACCAGTTGATGTGTATTGGACACGTGCCATGATTTGTTTACTCTTGAACATTGGCAAAAATCGAACATTTCCTCTACTTTGAGCTCAATTTCAAGGTCGTTTTCATCATGAAACTAATCAAAATCATCTCTATTTCTGTAGTATGTTTTCCATTCTATCAAATGAAACCACGAAAAAGAGAATACAACCATAAATACTATACAAAAATACACCTCCAAAGTCTGCGTTTTAATCCAAAAACACGGTCGGAGTTTTTTTTTTCTCATTATGCACTGCGTGCTGCAGGATTTTTTTATACAGCGCACACTGACCACACAGACCCATTCTCTCATATGTGGGCCTACCAGCTTTCTCCCGCTTGATTTGAAGCCACTAGAATTTACGCGTCTTAATACGTCCGAAACAGTGGCTCGTAACACGTATATATACGACCGAAACAGTCAAAGGGTTAAGAAAGAACTTATTCGTATTACAAATGAATGTCCCAGAGCTGGGATAATTGGAGAAGAATAAAAAGGATTAAGTCAGGGGTTTCAGAGAGAATTTTTACAGTAACTTAACATTTAAATATGATTTAGAATTGGAAAATTAACATTAATTTTAGTAATTAATGAAGGGTAGAATATTTCCATCATGAGCTGACACCTTGTCTCGATAGACCATTCTACCAAATTTATATGTTCAGTATAACTGATTATTGTATAACATTCTGTAATCTTTATCCTTCTCGGCTGTTATTCCATAGAACATGGGTATGTTCTAAATTATTCTGCTAAACAAATAATTTAGAAATTTCAGTAACAGTCTGCAAATAAAAAATAACTTGACTAAAGCTTGCTTGCTTATTTCTTATAAATTTGAAGACTTTAAATTACTGAATTTACTATCATTTAAATGTCTGAAAAGACAGTAATTGAGCAAATGGTGAATATTTGTTCTTTGACTTGGTCACAGAGTACAACTACACGTATATTTTTGCTTTAGTGCAAAATGTAGCCATAGAAAAAAAATGAACCTTGACCATCCACTTGATAACTACAATATGATTATTAAACAACCATTTGAAATTATTTAGAATCAAATAAGTATGTGGAATTGTTGAAACTGTACAAGCTTATGGAATTAATGACTAAAGTTCAGATGTTCGTTAAAGTGGTCTCATCTACTAGAAAAACATTTAAAATGTTTGAATAAAAGTCATCGTGAGTGGCCCTTTCAAGAAAGTTTGAGTCTGCAAGGAAATAAGTAATCAAAGATACAGTATACAGTAGACAAGCTATATCTTCTGTCAATGCACAGGCCGTATCCCACGGAGGCAGGGTGGCCCAAAAGGAAAAGCGAAAGTTTCTCCTTTTCTTTCTTCTTTCTTTCAACACGTCGGCCATTTCCCACCGAGGCAGGGTGGCCCAAAAGGAGGAAGAATTCTGTTCCACTCGCCCATGGAGATAAGTGTAAATAAACAAGAACAAGAACTAGTAAGAAAAATAGAAGAAAACTCAGAGGGATATGTATATATATGCTTGTACAGTACATGCATGTGTAGTGTGACCTAAATGTAAGTAGAGGTAGCAAGACATACCTGAAATCTTGCATGTTTGAGGCAGAAAAAAGACACTAGCAATCCTACCATCATGTAAAACAATTACAGGCTTTCGTTTTACACTCACTTGGCAGGATGGTAGTACTTCCCTGGGCGGTTGCTGTCTACCAACCTACTACAAGCTATATATCATGTAATATTAGATTTTCAGCACAGTGAAATGACATATAGTGTATTATATACAAAATATAATTTTGTGTAAAGTTTATCTAGCTCCAGTCTTACATTTCTATTTTTAATTATTTCTTTCAGGTATTCAGCAGAAGCTTTTCTTCTTCCACGAGTTAAGTCCTGGTAGTTGTTTCTTCACCCATCGTGGAGCATACATTTACAATACCTTGATTGATTTTATCCGTGGTGAATACTGCAAACGAGGTTTCCAAGAGGTTGTGACGCCAAATGTTTATAATACCAAATTGTGGGAAACTTCTGGTCACTGGCAGCATTATGCTGAAAATATGTTTGCTTTTGAAGTAGAAAAGGAAAAGTTTGCCCTAAAACCTATGAATTGTCCTGGGCATTGCTTAATGTTTGGCCATACTAGTCGGTCATGGCGAGAATTGCCTCTTCGTATGGCAGACTTTGGTGTACTCCACCGTAATGAACTTTCTGGAGCACTCAGTGGTTTGACTCGTGTACGACGATTCCAGCAGGATGATGCACACATCTTCTGTACTCCTGAGATGATTCAGAATGAAATTAAGGGATGCCTTGAATTTTTGTCAGCCGTGTATAACATTTTTGGATTTGAGTTTGTACTTAAATTGTCCACCCGTCCAGAGAAATTCTTGGGAGATATTGCATTTTGGAATGATGCAGAAGAGCAGCTTAAAAACTCCCTTAATGACTTTGGTAAGGAGTGGAAACTTAACCCTGGTGATGGTGCCTTTTATGGTCCAAAAATTGACATTGTTGTTACAGATGCTTTAAGACGGCAACATCAGTGTGCTACCATTCAGCTTGATTTCCAGCTTCCAATTCGTTTTGACTTGCAATATGTGTCAGAGACTGGAGAAAAGAAGCGTCCTGTAATCATTCACCGTGCTATTCTAGGTTCTGTGGAGCGAATGATTGCCATCCTAACTGAGTCTTATGGGGGAAAATGGCCATTTTGGTTATCCCCTCGCCAGTGCATGGTTGTACCTGTGGCTCCACCTTTTGATGATTATGCAAAGAATGTTTCTAAGCAGCTTCATGATTCTGGGTTCCAGGCAGACTATGACACTGATCCTGGTGACACCATGAATAAAAAAATAAGAAATGCACAGCTTGAGCAGTATAATTTCATTTTTGTGGTTGGAGAAAAAGAGAAGACCAACAATACTCTCAACGTGCGTACTCGTGACAACAAGGTACATGGTGAGCACAGTATTGCAGATGTCATACAAAAGTTGTCTGTTCTTAAAGCTGACCGTGTAAAAAACTGGGAAGATTCATTTTAATACGAGTTAAAATACTTAATAATACTTCATATGCAGTAAGTGCTATTAATTACTGATTAAAAAATTATTATTATAATAATGTTTAAATTTTATTGGTTTGACCTAATTTTTTAGTTAATGCATTCCATCTGATGAAGTATTTTGTTTTCAACCCATGGTAATTATTGCAGTACATTCGTCCCTACAAATTCTTAGGGGTCACATTCCTAGAGGTCCAGTGAAATTAAAAACCATAGATAATACAAAATTAAGCCTGTATAACGTTTTTTTTCTCTCTCCTAAAGTTTCTGGCATTTTAGTCATCTCTTACAACAAGCATGGCTTATGGAGGAATTTTTTTCCACTTCCCCACGGAATGTTATATACTTAGGATTAAAAAATATTCTTGCATTCTTAATGGATATCCAGGATATTCATTAACCTAATAATATCTGAGAAGATGTCCAAATGATCAAATGATTGCACTAGGGCTGATGCTGTTTCACTATACGATACATAATTCCATTTAACTTATTTCACATCTTTCGTAAGAAGGCATAAAGAGAGAATGAAATTTACATTTACTAAATCCTAAAATCCTCATCTTTTAGATAGATTTGAGTCATGTACATGTTTTACTATTCTTTCATTCTAAGGCAGTTATCAGTTTATGAAATATTAACCTTAAAATTACTGTACTGAATTATAGTTCAGAATTTAAAGTGTTCAACTGAAAATGCTCTGAGACAATCTAAACACACACACAAAAAAAAATAACATACAGCCTTTATGTAATTGTAAGTCCTTCATGATCAAGGAGAGAAGAAATCCTCTCTGTGTTTCTCATAACTGCAACAGAGAACTTTTCATCTACTACTTGGCTTTGAGACCATATGTAATAGAGCACTCTAATCTGGTTAATACTAATATTGATATGAAAAGTAAGGACCTGAGTGACAGATTTGGGCATGGGAAATATATCAAGCCAGAAAACCTGTTGAATTATTGAATCTGTTTGCAAACTGCCTATCAATAAAAACTAGATACTAGTAGAAACCTGGAAATAAGGAAGCTCTTGAATTTGTAGAGGCATCTGTATATACCACTATTTAATGACCCCCTGTATAATTTTAATGTAATATAAAATGGTAATTTTGCTTTATTTAATATATTTAATAAAAAATGATATTCTATGTTGTTTTTAAACATTGTTTTTCACATGATTTTCTCCATTGGGATGATAAAAACTAACTGTAAAATGAGGTTTAGTTAAGGGGATAGTATAACTGACGAAATGAACGTAATCCTTAACTACTGTGCTCATTTTAGAATGTTGGTGGTTATTACTTGCTCTGCTGCCCTTTCTTTACCTTCCCTTCTTGCTGATGGGCCCTCCTTTAATTCAGACTCTCTCATTGACTTTTTGACAGCAACTGATTTACTACACAAGCTCTGAAGATTATTCCTCTAGCACTTCCCTCAGTCCCTTCTACCTCCATCTCTTGCTACCCTCTATCCCTGCACTATCCACTGCCCCCACTGCACCCCATAACCTAATAATCATCCCTCTCCTTACTACCCATTATCCCTGCATCCTGCTCTGCCCTGCTGCGCTGTATGACCCTTGTGGTTTAGCGCTTCTTTTGATTATAATAATAATGGTGGTTATTACCTTCATTATGGAATTGCCAAGATAACCATCATCTCTCTTCACTTCCATGACCTATAGAGTTAACAGTTAGTGACCCCTCAGGGAAGGTTCCTTGATGCTGATGAGGGGCTCTTGATCTAGGAATTGGATCTGTGCTCCAGTTTCCTGAATTAAACCTGAATACCTTCCACATCCCCCACAGGCGCTGTATAATCCTACGGATTTAGCGCTTCCCCCTTGATTATAATAATAATAGTGAAATTGATACTGTACTTTTGTTATTCATGTTGCTGTTGCTGTGTCACATTTCAGAAGACACAGAGGTCATCTTTTACTGGTTCTGGCCATTCTGTTGCTCAAGGCAATGAGCTGCCACACTACTTTGCATGTTCTGCAGTTAAGAACCTTACAATCTGCCACAGGGAGTTGCTCTCTTTCTACCATTTTCCATTACTGAATCAATACTTGCAAGATGGCTAATAGTTAGTGGAGCACTGACACTGTTAGTTAAAGTAATGAAAATTTGCCAAGTGCTGTTGCAAAAATTGTCAAGTTCAGCTTAGTGTAAAGTATTTGGATAGTTTTCATTATAAAAAGAGCACACATTATTTGAAAGTCCCACACTGGTTTAGCACTTAATGAAATGCAATAAATAAAAGAGCACAATAATAACTTTTTATACCGAGACACATTCTTTGACTTCTTAACTCGGGGTTCATAAGTGATGGTGATGCCTTTTTTGAGGTGAAACCAAAATTTCTTCACTGGTAATAAAAAAAAATTTAATGGCTTAGACCAACTTTTTTGGGGGGGAGATGCAGCTCTGCATGTCTCACTTCATAACCTGCATGGGTCTGGTGCATTTTGCAATGATAAGCTATACGACCAATGAGAGTTTAGTCCTTTTTTTTTTTCATATAATAGTACAGTGGTACCTCTACTTACAAGCAAAATTCGTTCCAGTCGGCTATTCAAGTGCCGATACCGAAGGAATTTTTTCCCATAAGAAAATGAAAATTAGGTTAATCCATTTCAGACCCCCAAAAATACTTACAAAAGCACCTACAAAAAATACACTTACATAATTGTCCGAGTTGGGAGCTGCTCGTAAGTAGAGGTACCACTATTGCTATATCAATGTTAGGGATGGGAATGAAAATGAAAAATATTTGCAACATTTGATATGGGAATGCTTTGAAGAAAATGTTGCTGAAGTATAAAGACATTAAAAAAAGTAAATAAGACCAAAAGTTCATTATAAGTTTTATTGTTGAGCCACTTTCAATACATTTTAATTAAAATTTTAACATGCATTTCATTTATGAAGTATGAAGAGACTACCTGGTAGGTATTTTAAATATACAGTAATTTCCCTAATTTATCAGGAAAAAGGATTTTGTTGAAGGGCTTTTGATCCTAGGAATTGGACCTGCCTTTTTCTTGGATGGATTTAGCACATTGTTGGAATATACTGTACAGTAATAATGTCCCCTTCTTTGGACTGATCTGATTACCTCTGTATGACCCTTGTGAGTTTAAATAATTTAAATAGAAAAAGGCCAAATTCTTTCAGAAATTTTAATCCTGAGCCAAACATTTCTAAATGTCAAAGAAAACATTTATAACAAGGAAAATGTTTTCTTCAGTAACAATAAAAATAAGCAATAAAATAATAAAAATAAAAGCAATAAAATAATAAAAATAACATCAGCAGGCCTGTAATATATAAAAATATAAAAAAAACATTCTGCCTAGTTGTCCACTATAATCTCAGGTTTTATTGTTACTTAAATTTTATTATATTTTATTATATACAGTTACAATAGTTGCCTTTATTTTCTATTTTATTAAATATTATCACAAATAAAGCGTTTTATTTTCAAATTGGGTCACAACTTACGTGAAGCTGAAAGGGGTTATGTGTAAAAGGTTGGCAGTCACTGTCTTAAATAAAAATGACAAAAACAGATGGTGTAAGTAAACTTGACAGTTGTTTCCCTCAAGGGAGGTTCCTTGATGCCAGTGAGGCTCCTCGTGTAAGGAATTGGTCTTTTCCTCCATTTGGAACAAACATGATTGCTGCCCATTTCTCCAGGGGCTATATGACCCCTATGGGTTTAGTGCTTCCCAAAAAATACAGTAATAATGACGAATGACAATTTGTATGTACTCTAATAGACATTAACTGCAGTTTTTTAGACATGGTTTTTTCCTGTACAGCTAGCTTTTTAAGTCAATGACTTGAAAAAAAATCTGTACAGTATAAGACAAACATCTGAAGGTTCCAACAACTTAAATTTGTCTTTATGAAACTGATTTGTAACAAACTTTTTCCTCATTATTGGATGTGCCTGACCTTCACACTTGACTGATACCAGCACCCTACTTCCATGAAGTGTTGTATTACTCACATGGGTGTAATTTCTTCTTTTTAAACTAGAATAAAAATATGCTTATACTGTCTGGCTTACTCTCTCAAAAATCTTGCATTTAATTCAGATTTTCTATGAATTACGCCTTACATCATATCTTGTATGTATACTTATTTATCCTCTTTTTCTTAAAATATGTATTGCCTATAACTAAGCCCCTTTCAATACAAATTTCAATTAAAGGGCTCCCATTATCATTTACACCTGGCACCCCAAACTTACCTACCACACCCTCTAAAAGTTTCTCCTACTTTAGCATTTAGGTCCCCTACCACAATTTCCCTCTCACTTGGTTCAAAAGTTCCTATACATTCACTTAACATCTCCCAAAATCTCTCTCACTCCTCTCTTCTCCAGGTGCATACACACTTATTATGACCCACTTTTTGCATCCGACCCTTATTTTGATCCACATAATCCTTGAATTTATACATTTATATCCCCTCTTCTCCTTCCATAACTGATCTTTCAACATTATTGCTACCCCTTCCTTAGCTCTAACCCTCTCAGATACTCCTGACTTAATCCCATTTATTTCTCCCCACTGAAACTCGCCTACACCCTTCAGCTTTGTTTCGCTTAGGGCCAAGACATCTAACTTCTTTTCATTCATAACGTCAGTAATCATCTCTTATCATCCGCACTACATCCACGCACATTCAAGCATCCCAGTTTTATAAAGTTTTTCTTCTCTTTTTTAGTAATGTATACAGGAGAAGGGGTTACTAGCCCATTGCTCCCGGCATTTTAGTCGCCTCATACGACACGCATGGCTTATGGAGGAAAGATTCTTTTCCACTTCCCCATGGAGAATAGAGGATATAAACAAGAACAAGAGCTATCAAGAAAAAAAAGAAAAACCTAGATATGTGTATGTATATATATGCATGTGCATGCCTGTGTAGTGTGACCTAAGTGTAAGTAGAAGTAGCAAGATACGTACAGTGGTACCATGGTTTACGATGGTCTCCAAACTCGCCCTTTTATGTAAGTTTATTTTTTTAAATGCTTTTGTAAGTGTATTTTTGGGGGTCTAAAAGGACTAATCTATTTTACATTATTCCTTATGGGGATAAATTCGTTTGGTAATGGCACTTGAGCAGCATTCTGGAACGAAAAAATATTGTAAACCGGGGTACCACTGTACCTGTTATCCAGCATGTTTATGAGACAGAAAAATGACACCAGCAATCCCACCATCATGTAAAACAGTTACAGGTTTCTGTTTCACATTCACTTGGCAGGACGGTAGTACAGTGGACCCCCGGTTAATGGCCATAATTTGTTCCAGAATGCTGTTCAAGTGCAGTTACCGGACGAATTTATTAATTTAAGGAATAATGTAAATTAGAGTAGTCTTTTTGGACCCCCAAACATACACTTACAAAAGCACTTAAAAAAATACACTTACATAATTGTTAGTGTTTGGAGCCGGCCGTTAACCGGGGGTCCACTGTACCTCCCTGGGTGGTTGCTGTCTACCAACCTACTACCTGTAAATATATATACTACTATATACTGTATATATATATATATATATATATATATATATATATATATATATATATATATATATATATATATACACACACAGTGGTACCCGACTTACGATGGTCCCCAAACACACCCTTTTATGTAAGTTGATTTTTTTAAATGCTTTTGTAAGTGTAATTTTGGGGGTCTAAAAGGACTAGTCTATTTTACATCATTTCTTATGGAGATAAATTCGTTTGGTAATGGCACTTGAACAGCATTCTGGAATGAAAAAATATCGTAAGTCGGGGTACCACTGTATATATATATCTTTCTTTCTTTCAACACGTCGGCCGTTTCCCACTGAAGCGGGGTGGCCCAAAAGGAAAAACGAAAGTTTCTCCTTTTACATTTAGTACTATATACAGGAGAAGGGGTTACTAGCCCCTTGCTCCCGGCATTTTAGTCGCCTCTTACGACACGCATGGATATATATATATATATATACAGTGGTACCTCGACTTACGATGGTCCCCAAACTCACCCTTTTATGTAAGTTTATTTTTTTAAATGCTTTTGTAAGTGTAATTTTGGGGGTCTAAAAGGACTAGTCTATTTTACAACATTTCTTAAGGAGATAAATTCGTTTGGTAATGGCACTTGAACAGCATTCTGGAATGAAAAAATATCGTAAGTCGAGGTACCACTGTATATATATATATATATATATATATATATATATATATATATATATATATATATACAGTGGACCCCCCGGTTAACGAAAAAACTTCATCCCAGAAGCCTGCTCAAGTGCCATTACCGAACAAATTTACTTTCTTACGAAATAATGTCACATAGGTTAGTCTATTTCAGACCCCCAAAAATACACTTCCACAAGCACTTACAATATTATACTTACATAATTGTACGATTTCCGGGGTGTTCGTTAGTCGGGGGTCCACTGTATATACAATATATATACAGCCTCTCCTCACTCAGGGACATACTTGTTTACTGAAGCCTCGGACATACGACGGGCTCTCTGACCAATATTCACATACCTAAATAATGTATATTAGAGCAGATTTCTGTGGTTTAGCGCTTCTATTTGATTATAATAATAATAGAGCAGATTTCCTCTATTCTGTTTATTACAATATACGTACAGTACATTACTGTATAAGCATTTAAGAATATACCAGAAATGTTATAAATCGTGCAAAGGTGACATTAAAACAATATCAAAGATGGTTGATACAAACCCACTACCATTATAGTATGCTCCTCACTTAGCAACGAATTCGTTTACCGACGTGGTCAAAGGAACGGAACTCCATCGTTAAGTGAGGAGAGGATATATACTATACTACATACAGTACGTATATATTCTCTGAAATGGACTAATCTAATTTACATTTGTCCTTATGGGAACAAATTCGTTCGGTAACGGCGCTCGAACAGCATTCTGGAATGAATTATCGATAAAAACCGAGGTACCACTGTGTATATGTATATATATATGCTGAGAGTTTACTTTAATCCCTTTAATAGGGATTGTGGAATTTTTTTTACATAGTTTCCTAAATGTAGAACATAATGAATACAATAATTGTGTAATAAATTATGATGCTGTTTGGACTCTTCGAGAAATTTCGAGGGAGGGGGGTGAAGAACAGCCAGTAGAGACGCTGGAGAAGAGACGCCATATTGAATTTACTGTGTGTACACTGGTTGTTACAATCGTCTAATAATCCAGCGTCATCGAAGCCATAATGGTGTGTTTCAGCATGGATTTGTAATAGGAACCCATGTTAATGTCCCCTGCTGAAGAATTGAGACAGGAAATTTGTGTGATCTCAAGAATTACAGGTGGATGGCGGAAAATAAATGCATTTAGACCACTAGCTGGCCAGTGTAGGGTCTAGGTGTTAGGCAGGTGTGATGTGATCCATCTACATTAATTAAATGGTAAGTGTTAATATGAATATTTTGTGTACCCAGCAAGTAAACCAAAATCCTATACAGTCCACATAACTTTAATTACCAGAGTATGTAGCTGGTTTTAATATAATTATTAATTAAATGCCAGTTCTAGCTTTTCATGACAGTGGTGAAGAAGTGGGGAGTTGAAGGAGGTATTATTACTTGCAGGTAATAATTCAGGTAATGCCCTATAAGCCTCCTGCAGGTGATTTGCTCATAAGAATAATAATAATAATAATTTTCACAAGGATTAAAGTATTTTTCTCTGGTGGTGAAAAGGTTACATGAATCCTTAGTGACCCTAATGAGGCCACTAAGGTTTAAGTCCCATTAAACAACAATAAATTCCCCAGGTGCAGTATGACCCCTCTATGCTTTAGCGCTCGCCCCTAAATATAATAATTCCACACGAACATAATACGTAATAATAAGTAGACATATCAGTCAAAAGGAGGAGCCTCGCCAATCAGTTCAGCTTGTATGAGTGAAGGTGGAGACTGCGACTGGTAGTGGTGGATGAGAGCATCTACAGTGGTGGTGTATGTCTGGCTGTTGATCCACTTGGTATTGACATATAGTCCCTCGCCACATGTGTGGACTGATGAGCCACTCGGGAGGGTGAAGATGTTGCTGGTGTGTTGGTTATCCCAGTAAGCTGCAAGAACAAACCCT
Organism: Cherax destructor; assembly: GCA_009830355.1. Taxonomy (NCBI): domain Eukaryota; kingdom Metazoa; phylum Arthropoda; class Malacostraca; order Decapoda; family Parastacidae; genus Cherax; species Cherax destructor. The sequence goes on from WNWK01012515.1 coordinate 56,376, forward strand.
CGAGCTTCCAGTTTCACCAGCAATGCTGCACGGCTCTAGAAATAAGTTATTTTAAAATGTTTATACATATGGGATTAGCGCTTTTGCTTACCCATGAATATACTAATGATACCGATATACACATGGTATAGACATACACACATGGAAACATAAATGAAGATGAGTGCTTATATGTTTGGGTCACACAGGCCTTCAGAAGCATGCTGAAAAGGGTCTCAGTGTAAGGCTGAAATACATATATACGTATATATTTTTTTTTTCTCAACAAGTCGGCAGTCTCCCACCGAGGCAGGGTGACCTAAAAAGAAAGAAAAAAATCCCCCCCCCCCCAAAAAAAAATACTTTCATCATCATTCAACACTTTCACCTCATACATAATCACTGTCTTTGCAGAGGCGCTCAGATACGACAGCTGAGAATAAGTCCCTCCCAACTGTCACTATCCCAGACCCCTCCTTTAAAGTGCAGGCATTGTACTTCCCATTTCCAGGACTCAAGTCCAACTAAATAAATTAACTGGTTTCCCTGAATCCCTTCACAAAATATTACCCTCCTCACACTCCAACAGCTCGTCAGGTCCCAAAAACCATTCGTTTCCATTCACTCCTATCTAACATGCTCACACATGCTTGCTGGAAGTCCAAGCCAAAAGGGAAAAACCTTTACCCCCTCCATCCAACCTTTTCGAGTATGACCCCTACCCCGCCTTCCTTCCCCTACAGATTTATACGCTCTCCAAGTCATTCTACTTTGATTCATTCTCTCTAAATGACCAAACCACCTCAACAACCCCTCTTCAGCCCTCTGACAAATACTTTTATTAACTCCACACCTCCTCCTAATTTCCACACTCCGAATTTTCTGCATAATATTTACACCACACATTGCCCTTAGACTGGACATCTCCACTGCCTCCAGCCGCCTCCTCGCTGGAGCATTTGCAACCCATGCTTCACACCCATATAAGAGTGTTGGTACCACTATACTTTCGTACATTCCCTTCTTTGCCTCCATGGATAACGTTTTTTGCCTCCACAGATACCTCAACGCACCACTCACCTTTTTTCCTTCATCAATTCTATGGTTAACCTCATCCTTCATAAACCCATTTGCTGACAAGTCAACTCCCAAATATCTGAAAACATTCACTTCTTCCATTATCCCTCTCTCCAATGTGATATCCAATTTTTCTTTATTTAAATCGTTTGATACCCTCATCACCTTACTATTATCTATGTTCACTTTCAACTTTCTACCTTTACACACCCTCCCAAACTCGTCCACTAACCTTTGCAACTTTTCTTTAGAATCTCCCATAAGCACAGTATCATCAGCAAAAAGTAACTGTGTCAACTCCCAATTTACATTTAATTCCCCATAATTTAATCCCACTCCTCTCCCCAACACCCTAGCATTTACTTATTTTACAACCCCATCTATAAATATATTAAACAACCATGGTGACATTACACATCCCTGTCTAAGACCTACTTTTACCGGGAAGTAATCTCCCTCTCTCCTACACACCCTAACCTGAGCCTCACTATCCTCATAAAAACTCTTTACAGCCTTCAGTAACTTACTACCTATTCCATACACTTGCAACATTTATATATATATATATATATATATATATATATATATATATATATATATATATATATATATATATATATATATATATATATATAGGATGGGGTCCACCTCTGGTACAAATTGTGGGACCCATAGCCTCGGAGAAGTGGATAAAAGGCTTCAAGGAAGAATATATATATATATATATATATATATATATATATATATATATATATATATATATATATATATATATATATATATATATATATATATATATATATATTTCTTTATTTTATGTAGTATTGTCTTCATGTGAGTTTGTGTGCGTGCATGTGTGCGTGTACTCACCTAGTTGTGGTTGCAGGGGTCGAGTCATAGTGTTTGTGTATGTGTACTCACCTATTTGTGGTTGCAGGGGTCGAGTCATAGCTCCTGGCCCTGCCTCTTCACTGATTGCTACTAGGTCCTATGTCTCCCTGCTCCATGAGCTTTATCAAACCTCGTCTTAAAACTATGTATGGTTCCTGCCTCCACTACGTCACTTTCTAGGCTATTCCACTTCCTGACAACTCTATGACTGAAGAAATACTTCCTAACATCCCTTTGACTCATAGGAGTCTTCAACTTCCAATTGTGACCCCTTGTTTCTGTGTCCCCTCTCTGGAACATCTTGTCTCTGTCCACCTTATCTATTCCTCGCAGTATTTTATATGTCGTTATCATGTCTCCCCTAACCCTCCTGTCCTCTAGTGTCGTCAGGCCGATTTCCCTTAATCTTTCTTCGTAGGACAATCCCCTTAGCTCTGGGACTAGTCTTGTTGCAAACCTTTGCACTTTCTCTAGTTTCTTGACGTGCTTGACCAGGTGTGGGTTCCAAACTGGTGCTGCATACTCCAGTATGGGCCTGACGTATATGGTGTACAGAGTCTTGAACGATTCCTTAGTGAGGTATTGGAACGCTATTCTTAGGTTTGCCAGCCGCCCGTATGCTGCAGCAGTTATCTGATTAATGTGTGCCTTAGGAGATGTGCTCGGTATTATACTCACCCCAAGATCTTTTTTCCCTTTAGTAGGGGTTTTCAGTCTTTGCCCCCTAGACTATACTCTGTCTGCGGTCTTCTTTGCCCTTCCCCCATCTTCATGACTTTACATTTGGCAGGGTTAAATTCAAGGAGCCAGTTACTGGACCGGCTTTTGGGGCCCCCCAGGTCTCTTTTATCTTCCCGATCCCCACGTTTAATTCTTCTCCTTAACTTCACATCATCTGAAACGGGCCTTCTGAATCTATCCCTTCCGTTATGTCATTCACATATACCAAAAAAAAATGGTCCCGGACTGACCC